>JAAGAY010009275.1:0-18837 GCA_011801015.1 Ardeotis arabs
GGGAAGGTTAAAAAAAAAAAAAAAAAAGACAATGGAGAGTGGCTTTTCCCAGGGAGCGTGCAGCCATAGGATGGGAGACTACGGATGCAAACTGGAACACGGAAAATTACAGTTCCATGTGAAGATCAATGTATTCACTGTGAGGGTGATCAGACACTGGGACAGATGCCTGGAGACGTCACGGGATCCTCATCCTTGGAGAACCGGGCAGGACAAAGCCCTGCTCCACCAGATCTGCTTGTGCCTGCTTGGAGCAGGGGGCTGGGCCTAGGTTGCTCTGTGTGTCTGTGACTGAGCAAAGCTACGACATTTGATGCCAATTTTGCCACGGAAATAGGGCAGTGTGTCTTTTCATATAAAAAGCTTTATTATTTTTAAAGTTTGTCTGAAAATGGGAGACTCCAGATGTCCCAGCTATGGATCATGCTTCCTTATCCTCTCCCTTCTCTGTGCTCATGCAGCATTAACAGAAATTAGACGAACAACGCGGGAACAAATGGCAGGCTAACACCATAATGCTTTGGCAGAGGGTGCGAGCGGGCCGGCAGAGCCTGTTAAAGCCCCATTTGTGTGTGACTTCTGGGCCATGGGGAGGAACAGCGGGGTCATCAGCGGCAGTGCTTTGAATTCAGCAGAGGAAAGCCCCACTGAGATTTGAGTTTTTGACCGCTGATGACAGGAATGTGTGCCTCACACATAAATTCCTACTTTCAGCTCTTTCATATTACCCTGTGCAAATCTTTCACAAATATAAATATGTACATGCACACTTTTTTCCTAAATTTAATCTCAGCAATGTTTTTAGCTGCTGTTGCTGCAGCAGAGGCTTAATTTAAAAAAATGAAAGGGAATACAGAGGAAATAAAATTCTACAGTCTGATCCCTGTGCTCCTAGTTTTATCCACTACCCAGTCAAAACCAGTTACCCCCACTACTGCTGGGAGAAGCAGAAGTGGGATCATGGTAGCCCTTCCCCACTGATTGCAGTTCTTAACGTGATTACAATTCGTGCTAGAGGGAAGAAGTTTTGCAAGAGTCTGCACCGCTATAGCTGTTGCTGTCTGAAATGAGAGCTCTTTCTTCCCATAAACCACTCCTTTTACCTCTTCTCTCCTATAATCGTTTTCTTCACCTTTTCTAGCACTCAGCAGCAGGGAAAGTTTTGGACAGTATCTGCAGATATTGCTGGAGAATCAGCAAATCCTACAAAAAATGTTTCGACTGGAAGCTGAAAGTCTAAAATGTTCAATGAACTTCTAAGGATCATCCACAAAAACATGCACATAATTGCCATGTAACGAAAAATGGAAAAAAAACCACTGGTGTTTTAGTGAGTATGGCTGCTACATTTGAAGAGGGGAATTTTCAACTCAAAAATTGTTTTTATTTATTTTTCTGTTAGACTGGTATAACATTTTCAAACCTGTTTCACTAACACAGGATATTAAATCTGGAAATTGGAACTAAGTGATTGGAAGCCTAAATGCCACTGTTTAAAAAAAAAAAAAAATTATTTGAAGAAAACTGAGTGGCTCATGGAACAAAGTTTGTTTATGCAGAGTGGGGACATTTTTATTATGGGACAAATGCTGTTTTCCTACATGTTCTTTGACCTTGGTGGGACTGCAAGCGTGCTCCTGAGTTCCTCAGGAGGTGATTTTATTGTTATATTGATATTATCCGTGAGGGCTGCATATGCAAAAGGTTAGGTTCTAACATCTGCGCTGCGATTGTGCTCTGTCCTTACCTGTGTGAGCCAGGCAGGCAACAGGGGCTGGAAACAGGAGGAGGAGTACAGGATCGTCACTTCAGAGTATGGCAGGTATTTAGAAGGGGGCAATAGTACTAAAAGTGAGCGTGCGGGGAGCGGAGCAGAATGCCTGCCTTCGAAGGAATGGTAGCTACGTGGCATGCTGCGGTTTTCCATTTTTTAGAGTACTAGCAGTGGGGAAAAAAGAAAAGGAACCAATCGGGCGGTCTGAGGGGTTTTATCTTTCCTCAGTACACTTTCAAAATAGAGATGAAATCATTGCTGAGTGCCACAAACCAAAGGCACCTCTATGCAATCCTGCTAAATCAGCAAGATTGCGTCAGGATCCAGTCATCCCTGCAATCTGGACCACATAACGCTGAGTTCAAGGTGCTCGTGTGTCAGGGGAATAGATATGTCACCCTGGGGAGGTACTGGCATGTCAGCTAGTTTGCTTCGGGGTCACAAGTTGACATGGAACGGTATTTGGAAGGCTTTCCTTTGGGAAACTCCCTCCTGAGCAGGGGAGTTCAGAGGAAATGCCTGTACTGGAGAGGGCAGGGCGTGCTCTGCTGTGCCGCAAAATGGGAAAGAAAGGGAGATGGGCCAGTCGCTTAGAGAGCGTGTGTTGGGAGAGTTGACTTCCGATGTTGTATTTCTGCACGTACTAGGATACAACGGTTAGTCCTGTCGAAATCACATATATGTGCTCTAGAAAGCATATGCCACGGAGAGTAATCATAGTATGTAACTCTGTGCAATGTTAGGTGCCACTTACCGGCCGTCCTAGGAACAAAACACCCTTCTTTTAAGCAAACTTTACTGATATTCCTTGGAACATATGCCGAGGAGAAAGGATGTGGCTGAAATAAAAATGTTGAGGTTCTGAAGGTAAAATGTATGGAGTAGGATCTCTTCAAACCGGAGGGTACGTGGGATGGAGAGAGCTTTCGCTGTGACTTGGGGCAGAATTTAGCTTAAAGCAGGATGCACCTTGGGGTACGCGCCATGCTCACGCAAGAGCGATCCCAACGCCCACGGTATCTCTGTTACTGCACTGCGGTGGTGCTGAACGCGAAGCGGCGGAAGTAGATGCGGTTCCACCATCTTTTAATCAGTTTATTTCTTAGGATCCCCCAAACCAACGGCAGGGACTTCTGCTGTGTGACCTTTCTCTGGTACATAAACTGGAATTGCAACTTCCTATGCAAACCTCCATCCCAGTGCACCTACGTAACACCGCCGTTGTGTCAACGGGCTCTGACCCACCCCTGCTCTGCATGCTGACCTTTCGCACAAGCTGACTATAAAGAAATTAAAATAGCCTATGTCTTCAGTTCTTCTGGCCCCTTGCACGGGTCAGGAGAAGTTCACCGGCTGCAGCACGCTACGCTGGCGTTCTGCGGAGGGAGCGTACTGCCAGCGGAGGAAGGACGGTGGAAAAGAGCAGCAATCGAAGCGCGCTTGGCTTACGCGTTTCCAGATAAATTAAAGGTGTTCTGGCAGCATTTGGAGCTCCTCCTAGGAGCTGCTAGAATCTCCAAAAAAGTAAATCTAAGTCAACTCTAGGCTTCAACCTTTCTCTGCAGTGGACTGTAGAAGTGTAATGAGTTAAAGATAGCAGATGTTTTCATAGTTCTCTCTTATTTTTATCCTGCGTGTATCACGTTACGCAGCTGTCTGCAGTTGCTGGTATGAGCAGCATGTATTGAGTATATTTTCTTAAAAAGCATCTTACATTAACATAGTCTACCTCATAACTAACTTGTAAATTATATTGTTTTCACACTTGCTAGAAAGCATTTAATACTAATTTAATATGCAGATTTCTGAATATCATTGCTGCTCCTAAATCCTGATTCACTCTGTAGTACCTTGATGGGTAATAATCTAGCTTAGGACCTGAGGTTTACTCTGCTTGGCTTTCCAGTGAAATGAGTTTTATGAGATTCTGCCCTTTTTCAGTGGCTCCTCAGGTTGTCAGCCTTCACACCACTGCCCAGCGTCTACCAAAGTGACGAGGGGAGGCTTGTTCCTTGCTGTATTTGTGATGGTAAGTGCTCAGATGCTGCAAGCACTCAGATTTCGGAGAGGAGGCTGGACTTGACTGGTTTCACTGCTCGCAGAGCGAGTTTTTGTTAGTAATTATGTTTTCTTCTCCTACCAACAGAATACCTGGTATAAACACAGTTGTACCAAGTGTAGAAGCGTGGCTAATATAACTTGCAAAATTACTACATGGTATAACAGCTCAGCCTTTCTTTCCATGGCCTTGCCAGGGCTAAATCTTCACTAATGACGTAACCTTTGCTAATGAGGCTTCAAAAATATCTGGCCAAATAGTGCAAGACATTACATTAATAATAGTGAATAATCTGGGGTAGCTAACAGTTCATTATAGTGCGGCAGAAGCTTGATGGAGTGCTGACAAATGGGTAGCAAAAAAGTCAGACAATGTTTCCAGAAAATGTGAAGTGGTGACATTGTTTTCTATTGTGGATTTGACTCAGAAGATTGGAACTTGGCTTCTGGCCTTCATATCCAACGCTGGTTGGCAGCATATCGCTGTGGAAATAAATCTGTTTAGTTCTTTTATTCTGGGTAGTTTCCCAGATCATGTCAAAGCACATGAAATACACATTAAAAGGAAAATACCTTTTATCTTAATAATAACAATAAAAAATGCTTTAAATATTCTTCAGTCTGACATACATGAAATGAGGAAATATGCGTTTGATATGGTTATATTTAGTTTAAACAAACACTCGTGCTTTCTGTGGGAAATAATGGGAAAGGTTATCTGTATCATAACACAGCTGAACATTTCTGCTTTGTATGATGCTGAGAGATTAGGTGTTCTTGCATGGCATACTTGGATCTATCCTGGCTTAAATGTCGAACCCTTGACACCCCCTCCCCCTTGTAAAAAGAATGCTGGAAAGATACAGAAGAAATACAAGTTGCATTTTTGAGGGAAATCAGAATTATGAGATGTGATTCAGAGATTTTGGTGACAGATGGGCAGATAAAGTTCATTTGTAGGCATTTTCTTGCATTATAAATTGTAATGCAAACATTGGCAATCTCATAAATTTCCCCTGTAGAGCGATAATTAATTACAGGGTGTGAGCATGTTCGCTTGTAGCTTGACTGATGACACAGAGTGAGAGAAAGACGATGATTACAACAAATCAGTACAGAGAGTTTAAATATGATGATAGCAAGTAAGATAATGCTCACAAAGTGTTTGTCTTGATGGACACTGCCCCTACGTTCCCCTGAAAGCCTACAAGGTTGTGCCCCGTGTTCCTGTAGGTTCAAGCTCTGCCTTACGTTTGAAGGTTTATGTTATCGCGTGGCCGTTGTGCACGGGAGGAACTTGGTGGTGTCACAAACACGTCCTTTGAACCATTGCCGAGTTGTTACCCAAGAAGTTGCTCATGTATATTGTGAGCCGTTCCTTTTGCAGCGGCTGTAAGCGCAACGTAGCCAGGAAAAGCCAGGAAACTCTGGATCTGTTAAACTGGAGAACGCTGTTCAGTAGAGTGGGAAGTGATTATGTTTCTTGTGTAGCCTTCCTGTGTGAGCTACATGAAAACATTGCCTCTGTCCCTCATGATTAATTTACAGATGTGCAGTGTATTTTACCTCTCTAGTAATGAAATTATTTCACATCTTACTGTGGATGGAGTTAGATTGTGGTCACTGGAAAGGAGACCACGTTCAGGTTATATGGAGTCCAAAACCTTATTATTTAATAATTTGTAAGTTCTTCAATTGTGTTTTTAAAGAGAGTATTACTTTCCTATTTAAATTGTGCAGATGCTACCACTGTTCTCTTTCTCAAGCGACGAACCTAACGCAGACATGCACCCCCTTGAACAGAGGTCTTAGAATATAGAGACAGCATATATGGTTTACCCTGGATGAGGTCTCGCTCTAGCTTAGAAGGTCCCTTCTCGCTGTGTAGACCCTTCGACATTATTTTCCTCACTGGAACTTGCCTGCAAAATCCCCATGTGGAGGTTAGTAGGGTACAGCGAAATCCCAGATGCTAACGACGACGTTGATTTCCTGCCATACATATCCAGATATACCTCTCACTGGTCCTTTCTGTTTCTTCTCAAGTTCTCCTTGTTTCCCTTTTGTCCAGTCAGGCTTTTCAGAAATACGTAGAGGATAAGAGAAGCAAAATATAATGGATTATGCAGTAACTGAGGGAGTTAATTCATAGCCACTTAAATGTATGGCTGTAAGATATATTATTCCCCTTTTTATCCTTTACTTAATTCCTGTAGAGAATTAAGGGTATCTGCACAGTTAATAAATTAAATTACAGGTAGCAATCTCTTTCCAGTTGAGAGATTCGAAGACTTGAGCAATTAGTCTGCCTGTTAGGCTCAAATCACTAAAGCGATAGAGATTCTAACACAAGCTTTGTTAGAAATTCTCCTGAAAATGGAAAAGGTTTAAAGCAGCTCTCTTGCCCATGTGTCAGTCAAGGAATGTAATAAAATGGGAGGTTTTCTGAGGACTATCCACAAGCACCAGGGGAGCTCCCTGAAGATCTGATGCCTGACAAATTGCATCCGTGTTGATGGAGATCAAACAGGATTGATACCCAAAACTACTGATGGCAATTGTAAAATAGCTTAACACTTTCAGCCCTTCTCTACCAGCTCTTGAAACCTGTGGGAGATTTTCCAGGAATTACAGCTCAGAATGTTGGCAGATATCTACAGAAGAAATATGACAGCACTTTCCATTCTCTCTATTAAACTGGAAGCAGGATGCAGAGTATCCATACAGCTTTTTCTTCACAACTGCACCATCGTCAGAGGGACAGAAATACTAATTTAAAATGCAACGTATGAGTTAGCCTGGGAGATCCGTTTGGCTATAGCTCAGCTGTTCATGCTCGGCCCCCAAATCTCTCTGTAAAGGGCACGAATGGGGTGTGGATGTTTCCAGCCATGCATACAATTCTAATATTGTGGGAACTCCAAAGCCTTTTACAGGGTGGAATCAGTCCTGTGCAAGTGTGTATACGTAACTGTGTTTGTACAGAATCATAAACGTGCGGAGATCTGCTTCTTTGGAAGATGAAACTCAGGCTAGACGTTCAGCAAGTGGGCAAGGCCGAAAACAGTTTCTTCCTGAGGCCAGAGATGTAACAGAAGAAATAACCTTCTCTTTTCCCAAACCAGAGAGAGGTCTTCTCGCCGAAATGAATCTCTCCTAATGAAGGTCTTACATACACCAAGCATGACGATTACTCCTTGCAGGCAGCAGAGAAATACAATGAAGGCAGCAGATGCTCTTCTGCGCCTCGGGATATAAAGTAACGAAGAGGAAACAGTAGGACCCAGAGGAAACAGAAGCCTTGTCTTACTGAAAAACAGCGGGGAAAAAGCAGTAAGGCTTCTCCGTCAGGAATGTTACATGGCTGATGTGGGCAGCTCATGAAAAATGGAGTGTGTGTAAGTGAAGCTGTGTGTGAGCAAGTGGTGATGCCAGGGGATTCTTCTGTCTGAACGTGTAGCTGGCGAATGTCAGATGCTTTCCAAAACCACATTGTGAGGATTGATTCTCAGTACCACTCCAAAATACAGTATGTGGAGGGTGGGGGGGTGAAAAGCTATATTTCTAAAATTCTGTATTTGTGCTTCATAATAAATGAACATATTCTGGTACTTCTCTCTCCTGCTGTCTATCTTGGAAAAAAAATGGTTTCGCTAGACAGTGGCTTTGAGAATACGATCCCTTTCTGGGGTCATATGCTTCTGGTTTGCATAATTGCATCAAGCAAACAAGCCATCCTCCTTCTTGGATCCATTCACAGCCTCTCCGTTACTGTCTGCCACCTTGGAGCGGCGCTGAATGGTTAAATCCTTCCTCCAATAACCTCAGCACAGTAGGATTCGTGCCTTTTTAGTTAATTACTGATTTAAAATATTCACATTTTTCTGTGCCACTCCTCAGGCTTCAGAAGAGGGTTTTGCACAGCTGCAAAACTGTTCTTTTCGTTCAAATACCAGTAAATTTTTTGCCCTCCTCCCCTTTTTTGGGGGGGGAGGGGGGTGTTTTTTTTTTGAGAGGGGGCATGCCTACAAAGCAGAGGATGACTATCAGGATGTCAGCATACTGTAACTACTTCCTCTGTTGCTAGATTTTGTTGCCACTTTCTTTGGTCAATACTCTCTTTTCTCTCTCCCACCTTACACAAAAGTCTCTGTGGGGCAGGAAGTGTTCTCGTAACTTTATATTTATTAAACAACTGGCGTACCAGATTCTGTCCGCCGTCACAAAACTGAGCCAACTGCACGAGGGCTGTGTATGCGTGCCTGAGCCGGGGGGCTTGCTGATGGGTTACTCCACTGCCTTTCCCTGTCCCGTGTCTCAGATGCGACATCAAAAGGATGAGAAGTTGTTGGTCAGCATTTTGATGTCCTGGTTGTTCAGGAGGGTTCCTCCATGAATTACAGTCATGAAGAGTTGGATTTTTCCTACTCCCCGTGTAGGTACTGCAAGGGTAGTGAGTCAAACATACCCGACGTCTCTATGCGCGCATGAAGACAAGGAAAAATTGGAACTGGGAAGTGCAGCGACTATCCCCTCTTCCCCCAGGACACACAGAGTCTGCTTTTGGGAACAGAGGCACAGGACTTCAGATCCTATTTTGCTTTTCTTGTTAATTGTCTGAATTCAGGGTATCCTAGAATATGGAAGGTTGGTACTGTTTGTATTAAATATCTACAGAAGAAGACATATTAGAAAGGATAGGCTTGTCTAGCTGAATCTTGGTAGGTTACTAACACAGTATAATGCATACGTTACTCATAGTTTATGTTGTAGATAATATAATCCTTTTGATGTAGGAAATAACATCTGTCAGGTCTCCAAACCAGTAGATTATATTTTTCCATTAGCCTTGTAGCTTGTCTGTACGGGCAGTAGTATGCAGTTATAGCACTTGGTCGAAGCTTATCTCTGCTGGTGCACAAAAAAAAAAAAAAAAGCATACAGCAACTGATCTGAAAGGCAGAGCCACCAGCACTGCTGAGCCCCCGGCCGAAATCAGTTGGGCAGTGTGTGAACATTCTTAGGTCAGATCACAACATTTCCACCTTGGTGCCATTGCAACTGCAGCTCAAAACTCCAGGTAGAAACACGATAAACTGGGGATGGCTTGGAAAAGTGCCTCACTTGGACCAAGGGCTTCAGGGGCAAGACTGACTTTTTGCTCGCTTTTTTCCTCCGTCAGCACAAGAGATGGCAATTATAACCTCCCTGCTTCATTGGTATTGACCAGCTGTGGAGATGTACCTCCTTTCCAGGGTACGGTCGTTTCACCCTCCTCTTTGTGCTGAGCAGGTTTGGGGACAGGACGTTAAGTATGGTGACAGGTT
This sequence comes from Ardeotis arabs, assembly GCA_011801015.1. Taxonomy (NCBI): domain Eukaryota; kingdom Metazoa; phylum Chordata; class Aves; order Otidiformes; family Otididae; genus Ardeotis; species Ardeotis arabs. The sequence continues at coordinate 9,160 of JAAGAY010009275.1, forward strand.
TGAGACGTGCAGGCTTAGGCTGCCGAGTTCCGATTTGTGCTGGTTGCCAGTCTGTACTGTTTAAAGTCATGCTGGAAAAAGCGTTGCATCGTGAAAGGATTTTGTTATGGTTTCATTAAGTGCCGTGTTATAGCCAAGTTACGGAACTAGAAAGCTACAAAGATAAATGACATTTGAAGGAGTTTGTGCGGATTTATGATGAGCATGTGTACTCTTCAGAAGGCCTCTGGCACTAATAAGCCCCAGTGTCCATCCTCTAACTAGATTAAATTTGTTTCCATTAGAATTCCGCAGACGCAGCAGCCGTGGGTTGGTTTTCGCTCCCGAGGGGTACTTCCTCCATGATGGAAACTCCAGATACCCTTTTGCTTTTCCACGTCTAATTGTTGGGCAGCAATCTGGGAGGTGGCAATAAAATTGGGACCTTGTGGTAAACACCAGTTTTAAAAGGAGGAAGAGGTTAAAGTGGCCATGGCTTAAAGTTGTTTCTTAAGGAATTTCTGAACTAAGGAGAAAAAGGAAGAGATGCAACCGTGAAAGAAACAACGCACAATTTGAAAAGTTGAGCCTGAATAGTGAAATAAAACTTTTCAAGAGAGAGCAATCATTTTAAAAGGAAGCTAAATTGTCCAAATGGAACTGGAAATGAGGAGGGGTGGCAGATTTAGTAGCTGGAAGCAGGAAGTTCTTTCCCATTTTCCAGGAATACACTGAAATTTATCTCTGCCTCAAAAAGAACTCCACAACAAAAAACCCCAAACTTTGGATGCAGCCCAAAGGAACCACTGTAGAAACTCTACAGTGAACAATGAGGAGACTTTTGATAGGGTCAGTCAGTTGGATTTCTTGAATGAACTCTTAATTCCTTGCTACGAGCAGTTTTGCAGCGGCTTTGATGTGCAGCTGGGGAAGATTCTGCTTTGGTGAGTGACCAGGACAGGTCACATTCCAGGGCCTCCCATTGTACTGCACTTCTAAGGAGCGTTTATTGGAAGCTCATGGGTGAAATTTATTGATTGTGAAAATTATTGTCTGTAATGCGATGACTAAAGGGACACACATGTTTGTTGAAACTATTGGAGTCGATTTATTTCAGATTGGTCTCCGAATAGTGCAGTTTAGGTCACGTACAGAGACGCTTGGTTTTACTGCTACGGCAGCAGCTTTCCCTCCCGCCCATCCAAACCGTCTAATGTGTAGGGTGCCCGACAGCAGGAACAGTTCTGCAGCAAGAAATCCCCACGTTCTAGAGCTTATGTTCTTCTGAACAAACGAGGGATTTTTTCCATTAGCACTCTTGTCATAAATTTTTAAGGAAGCATGTCTTACAATAAGATATTGAGAAAAAAAACAAGACTGAGCCCATGGCAGGCCTCTGCGTGATGTGATATTCCTTCAATTGCACGTGATTTAAAAGAAGACGACGGTGATATTGGAGGGTTCCCTAATACTGTGTCTAAGGCCAGGCAGGCAGAAGGGTTGTGGTATTTTATCAGGGTTTGAAGTGCCTCCCTGGGGCGTGCCCGTTGGAATCCAACCCCGTCCGTAGGATCCCTGCAGTAACGGCTACACTGTGCAACGCTCTCCTTACCCCCGCTGGGCCGGCCAGGGCAGGGTTCGCTCCGGAATTATTAAAAAGGATGTGTATTTCACCATGCCAATGTTCAAATGATGTGCTTGTGGGCTTTCATTTCGAGAAAATAAACTTTTGAGCAGTATCAGAGTGAACACAGGCGCAGCTTGCAAAGGATTTTTGTTTAACATCTCGTTGAATGTTGTTACCATGTCACCCAAAAATACTTTGGAAGATGATATCTTTATGCAGCTGACAAGCTATAAATTTTCTCTCAGGCAGCTCTGTAAATGTGTGATCTTCCCAAGAGCTTCTCATTTTAAGCAAATGCACAAAATAATCAACACGAGTATGGATTTATTTATAACTACCTAAGAGATTTTACATTTAATTTTGGGTTTACTTTGATGTATGTGCTTAATCTTTAATGAATCAAGTCTAAGAATTTTTAAAAAGAGAATCTTTCACCTTAGCCAGGGAGCTGTCCTCTCAACACAATCAAGAGAAATGAAAAAAAAAAACCAACCTCAAAAAACAAACCAACAAACAATAATAGGAATTAAAAATTCAACATCTTCCGTAGGGAACATGACGGTGACATTACTGATGGTCCGTGTCACCATGCGAATCAGGATGGCGAACCTATTCTTGTCATATTACATTCTTTGAATTGTCCTGTTGCAAAGCAGGCTGTGTTTTTAATTTTGTTTTCCTCCTAAAACCAGGGATAGCACGGTTCTAATGCCCTCACTGGATACACGGAAGCCTGTGGCTGAGAAGCTCTCCGGTGCAGCCCAGGCACAGGGGGAGGGCTGGAAGCTACGGTGCGTCGGTGGTAAACGATGCTACAAAAAGACGTGTGCGGTATGAAACAGGCACTTGTGTCAAAGAACACAATGCCTCAAGCTTTCTCTGTCCTCAGGTGTGAAAACCAGAATGTTGCCTTTTCTAATTTTCCCTCTTCTCTGGTAAATCAGCAGTGTCAGGGGTAATGCGCGTAATCAGATTTCTCTGTGGCCAACAGCTTCCTCAGTGAGGCCCCCCCCTCCGATTTCATCATCCTCACCGCGCTCTGTGGCGTCTGCTCAGAGCAACTCCAGTGAAATCATCAGGAACGCTGCACGACAAAGGATACCTGGTAATAAATTTGTACTGTTTCCAGAAGGCCTAATGTAAGGTGATACATTTAGCCAGGAAGTGATTTGCTCGTGTATGGCTGGTGCCAATGCTGTGTGACAATGATAATGATTTCTAAATGCATTTTGAACATAAACAGGACCGTGGATAAGCGGGCCCTTACTGCACTGGATGATCTTGCTGCATTTGTGCCTTGGTGACTGCCAGCACTCTGCTGAAAAATCACTAACGAGGAAAAATCCAAACTCACCCTTCGTTTAAAGCTGAATGCAAACCTTGCTGCTTTGTCCAGGCTTCCCCACAGCAGTGCTCTCATTCTTACTGACTCATGCAGAAAATGAAGACCAGGAGACTTTTTGTCCGTGCTTGTATGGACAGAGGAAGAAGAGAGGGTGGAAGCATGACCATTTTCTTTGGAGGTGTTCTAAAAATGCTCTTTTTTATGGCAAATGTTTGTGGCTGTGCTCGGTCACGGGCCTGAGTACAGTCAATAAGTGGAGGGGAACAGGGGGACAATGAAACATTCATGTGTCCTGAGAGCTAGAACAGAAAGAGCTGGCAGACGTGGCAGGATCTGAGCAAGGTGGTAATCATGTGCCTCACGAGACTGGTTGCAAGTGCAGAAACGGGGATTAGTGTGCGCTTTCTCATCAGACAACTGGAACAGCAGCCATGAGCCTGTCAGAGGTATTTCACCACGGCAAAAAAGGGAGTTGTAAGCCGGGAGAGTGATGCCACTCTCCTTTTTCTTCCAACAAGTTCAAGGCAACTAGTTCGTAAATAAATAGGCTTGTGCCAAAGACATACCCGAAGCCTATACAGGTCTGCTCCTGATTTCAAACATTTTAGCAAGGCTCAAGATGTTGGCTGTTTGCCTGAGCCATGAGTAACAACATAATGAAATAATCGGTGAGAATTTAGAAAGGACCTGCCTATAATGCGCTTGGTGTGGGAATGGGCTTGGATACCTCTTGGAAAACGAACTTCTTTGTGCCAGCTGCAAGTGTTTGCATACACTGTTTGCTGTTTGTTTCTGTATTAAACTAAAGATGTGTTGAGTTTGGTTCCAAACTTTTTACATAATGTTAAGCTTCAGTTGGCACCTGGTTATTTGTGTATAGAGATTACCTGTCAAACTAATTCAGATCTGGAAATAGTCTGTGACTTAAAAAAAAAAACAAACAAAAACAATAACAAAAAAACGAACCCCACACACATAGGAAAAAACCTTGTTTAGTGGATGACTTATCACCTGACATTGATTCTAATTACCCATCGCTATCCAGTTACGTTGTTCTTCAGGGCATGGTGTGAGACCAATTTCTTCTACCCAGGCATAACCTCCAAAAAAACTTGCTAAAAGATTTGGCAATTTTAAAAAGCCAAATAGTTATGAATTTATTTCTGTATAGTATCATGTGCTACATGTCCACAGAATTTTTCCAATGTTACACCATTTAAAATGTTATATAATTACACATCTTTTACTCAGAAGGAGTTAAATCAAGACTGCATACTTACATAGTAAGAACTGGATGATTCTGGAGATTTTAATTGGTTTTAAAGGTTTTGTAATTTAGCTGGAATCTAAAACAGGTCAGGGCTGACTGGAATTGTATTTTGTCTAATGACTAGTTAAGGATTCTTGCAAAATAACTTGATGGTCTTAAGCCTCTCCTTGGATCCATGCTGATCCTCAGGAGGACAGTGCTTGGGCTGGCTCTTTCCATTGCTAGACGTGTACTACTTCTGGCTTGAAAATCAGAGCTGCTTCTAAATCAGAATTTAGATGAATTACTTCACCCACATCGGCAGACAGCCACTTGCTTCCGTCCTAAAGCTGCAATGCAATGATTGTCTAGAAATGTGCCCTTCGTAAACATTTCTGGGGACCTCCGTGACCTGTCAGATTTGCTAGATGCCCTGCAATTGGTTGACAGTTATTAAAATGTATTTTCTAAATAATCGCTGCATAAAGGAAAAATACATGCAAGCTAATGGTATGATTCCTGTATGCCAGAGTGTCTACAAAATGCCGAGAAGCTGGCCGCTATCAGCAGGGATGAAGCCGGGGCAGAAGGCAAGTCTTATATTAACTTTTCTAGTGCTTCTGAAGAGACAGTAGATTTGGTAATGCCTAAAATCTCCAGTTCTGAAAATGCTTCTGTAATATACTTTAATATTTTTATATGATTTAAAGGGTAACAAGACACCTTTTCCCACCCAGAATAACTTTAAAAAAAAAATTAGTATCTTTTCCACTTTAAATAGATTCTTTTTGTTTGTCTCCCCAACACTGTGTTCATTGCTGAACTAAAAGTCCTTCTGTCTTCCTAATCTTTCTATAAACCTTGTCTTCTGCCTCTTTCAATTTCAGCTTCTTATAAATCCTGAAAAAGGACATAAGTGGTAAATAAATCAAATGCATGAAGTACAAACAAAAACAAAAATGGAAAATGGTTCATTATTAAACAACTGAGATTGGTTAAATTATGATAATTATGAAATAGGGAATATCAGTTTGAGATTTTTTCAGGCTGTCTGTCTTTTAAATGTCTGAAGACCTTGCCCAGAGCTGCACTATAATTAATAATAGACTCTAACATTCAGTTTCTCTGAGTATATCCAATGAAGTCAACTGGTACATCAGGACCATCAAATCCAACCAGTCTAACGTAACCTTAGCTTCAAAATGAAATATTTATTACTTTAAATACTAAGTTTTGGATTCTATTTATTTGCCTTCTGAAACTTCAGCTTTCACTTCTGAGGGTGGTTAACTTTTTTTAGTCGAAACCGAATTTGAGGGAATCACGTGAATGCTGCAGATGTTCGAGGAAGCACTGCAGGAAAAAAATCCCCAAGCCTTTTGTCGTGGAAAGTATTTATCAATAAAAGTACCGGAGTCGGCAGTCGTGTATGAGGCTTTGCAGGCTAAGGGTGGACTGTCACAGGTATTTCAGAGAATCTCATTACTTTCTTGCAGACTAGGTTGAGTTCAGCAGTTTATATAAGGAGGTCTTGAGTGTATCCCAAAATTGCTGTCTTGTGGAGTTCTTGTTAGATGAGAATTTTGTTACTATACAGAAGTGTTGTCCAGACAGTACTGTGTTTACCTGAAAAAGTAATTATTTTTTTAATGAACTGCTTGAAGTAGTTGTGCTATTCTTTCACTTTCTTGCTGTCAGAAAGTCCCTAAAGAAGCTGTTTGGGAATAGAGATGTTTAGCAGCCTAGGCAGTGAAGAACAGAAATTAAAAAAACCAAACTCATACTACTGCAGGATGAAGAGGTCAGTGGAGACCAGCAACTGATCTTCCATCTTAATCAACGTCCCCGTCTTCAAGAGCCCTCCTGGATGGCTGAGACAGACTTTGGAAGTCTGTCCTCTTCCCTGCTGTGATCCTGGGAAATTGTGGACGGCAAAAATAATCAGTAATGCATCCAAAGTGCTAATATGTTTGGGGAAGATATTAAGTGGCTAGAAAAAAACAAGGTTGAAAGTATTTTTATTTGTACTTCCCTAAATAGAATGTGTCATATGAAGAATAGCCTTTTTCTTGTGCAGTCAGGCTGTATATAGCACTTTGAGGAGCGGTTATCTGAGGTGTCCCGTTTTAATTTGCGTAATCACTAATTTGTGATTAGCGTACTGTGTTACCTTCAGGTACTTCGTTTCCACAAGTCTCAAAATAAGTGTGTTTTGGCATTTGACACTACGTACTCAATTTTCTTAAGGGCTTAACGTTCTCATTTCGATACAAAACAGCAGTTAGAATAGGACACTCAAAACTGCATACAAATGAATTCCTCATTACTTTTAGAGAGTTTAAAATGCTGTAAGTAGAAAATTCACTGAAGCATGTGTATTTTTGCCAGCCTCAGTGCTGTTGCAGACAGGCTTAGAGATGAGTTTATGTTTGGGTGCTTTGCTTAGGATGTAGGCACTTAGCTACCAGGACGGCGTGTCACTTTGAACGCTCAGAAGCAGTGTTTCTGCCCAAAAAAACCAGATCCAGCCACAAAATTTAAGTATCTAGTTTATCCATTGGTAATCGTATTTCTACATCTCAAGAGAATGCTGCTGTGTGCTGCTAATACTCTTCTCATTTTTGAAACAGAGAATGTGTTTTACAGAAACATGAAGTATCACTAATGATTTTTCACTTAAAATCTCATGTTTACTGCAATAATAGAGAACTTTGTAAAACATCACAGCAACTCACATAAATAGTGCAAACTAGTTTATCCCTTTTACTAGCTGAATATGCAATAATAGTGCTTTTAAGAACAAGAATACTGTCTAAAGTTTAGAGGAGAAAAAAAGTATTTTGTTACATCTGAATATGAGACTTACAGACATTACTGCCTAGGAAGGGAACGCAGGAATCCCGTTAAACTGCAGGCCTTCACACAGACACAACTTTATCAGCCACACTTAGTAACAGCGCGTACTTTTCCTACTAAGTAATGCACACAACAGTAATGCCAGTAAATTAATAATTAGTAAAACTTGACATTAAAAAGACTAACTTCAGTTTGCATTTATTCTAGTGGCTGATACTGCTAATTTAACGGCATCCCCATAGAGTCAGCCTGTATTGCTCAGCATTTAAAAGGGCCTCAGCTGGAGGGCTGCGTCCAGTTCCCAGAACTACAGTCAAAAAAAATAAAAGGAGCAGTTGCAGAGTATGCAGGCAGAAAAGACAAGAATGATCAGAGGCCTTGCGGCGGTGACCTATAGATGGAAAGGAACTGATGTAATTTACTGAAGATAAAAGTCTTTGAAAACAGAGGAGGGAAAAAATCTTTCTGTGTTGACCGAAGTGTTTCAAGAATGGGCTAGAATTGTAAAGGGAGATCTGGTTATGTGTCACGCGGAGGTGCGATGTAATGGTAAGGACATGCTAGAATAGGTTCAGAGGACGGTTTAAAAATTTCTGCACGAGGAGGATTTTTATGAGCTGTATAGGCAAACATCTGTCCGGAGTAATGAAGGCATAGCTGACGCTACCTTGGAGCAGGAAGATGGATTTGATGACCACTTAACCTGTCTTTGAGGCCTTTTAACCCTCTTTTCCTTCAGTAAGGAAGCTTGTGAACTCTTGCTATGGGGTCTCTTCCACTCAGCCCTCTCTACTGACTTTTGAACCTGGGGCTCATTTCACCCCCGTCTGAGGGAGGAATGAGTCTCAGAAACACTGAAGTTCCTAGAACTTTCCTGAAAAGTGTAATGATGGATAGCGGAGGACAACTGAGATAAGTGGTCCTGTTGAGGGAAGGAGAGAAGCGTGAACTCCTTGGTCTGCCAGCTGGAGAGCTCGGAGATGCGCACTGGGTGATGGAGCAGCGGGTGCATGTGCACAGCCGCGCTGGGTGCTCCCGCCGGGGCAGCCCGCAGTTACAGGCGTGAGGGTGCCACAAAGGGTTAAGGCAGGCGGGCAAGCTGGAGGCATTTCGGAGGTGAAGTCAGCAGGAACTTGGGGAGGTGGGAGGTCCCTGTGGTGAGGAGAGAAGAGAAAAATCCGTTAGGTTACTGCCACTGCTCGAAGAAGTAGTTTCTACTCAGTGAAAGGCAAATGCGTGGTAGCACTGACCAGCCAGCAAGGCGCTCGTCTGACAGAGGACCGCGAGACTCCACCAACCTGTCTTTTTTTAGCAAAAAGTTAGCGTGTGTTTGCCCGATCAAAGCCTTAACCACAGAGATACTTTGTAAGAAACCACACAGACTACTGGAACTGATAAGCACTCTGGTTCTTCTATTTAAGTATACTAACTGCTCCTATTAGAGCAGCTTTTTTCCTTGTTCTCTACCTTTTTTGAAGTTTCCGCTACTGAATAGACTCCCGTATGTTTAAAAATACATCAAATGATTTTTCCCTACTCTGAACTAAAATCAAAGGTGGGGAAAAAAAACCCCCTCTAATATTGATAACATGTTGCTCCAGGAATTGTGTCCTTCCTACCCAGGACAAAAATAATGCGTTACTTAATCATAACATAGTTCCTTAAGCGTTCAGTAAGTCAACCCAGCTATGAGTTGGCAATCATTGCCATGTGTACCGCTCCTCAGGAATGCTTAGAGGAAAAGGCTCGGAAACCGCCGCGTAGCGACAAGACGTGCAGGGAAAAAATACCTGCGAAGAAGTTTCACTCCTGTAGTTGTCATCCTTTGACAATAAAGAATGTATATTATCCGCACTTCAGAGAACTCTTGTGTTTGGTATGTACTGCTCTGCATCACTACAGTGATGGATTTTTGAGAAGCTGCCTTAAAACTAATCCCAGAAATCTCTAAATGAGAGTGAGCTTGGCAGATTCAACATAAAAATATTACAGAAAAAAAAAAAAAGTGCTTTCTGGGCATCAAAAGGAATGAGGGGATATTGAGAACCATCTGGATAACCAATTAAACTAGCCAAGAAAACGCTTCAGTCGTTCAAAAACTGAAATAAGATAGCAAATACATATTTTGAAACATTTTACTGAAAATGAACTGAACAGTGGCTCTCCTGGCAAATCTCTGGATAGCTTCAGTAGATGCAGAGTCCTAATCCGACACAGGGTATGCGAGCACACGGGCAGTTACAGGAGTTTCATCCCGTTTCTGTGCTAAAGTGACGCATGTGTGTAGGGCACTGCTGGCCTGGGGCCTGGCCTGGGCCAGGCACAGTCCTGGAGGAGACCGGAGGAGGGGTTTGCTGTTAGCAGTCCCCTAAAATCACCCGAACGCTCCCGTGCTGGACGCCACGGCCTCTGTAGAAAAGGCCGCTTTCGGGGGCTCCTTCATTTTTAAAACCAGAATTAACGGCCCTTGTGACAGACCCCGGTGCGGCCTCTGAGGCCGCGACCCCGCGGATGCCGCTCTGCCGGAACACCCGCGCCCAGCGCCGGCCGGGCCCAGGAGGGCGAGGGCCGGGCCCCGGGGACGCGGCGGCGCCGCCCCGGCCTCGCTCGCTCTCGGGGCCG
>JAAGAY010009282.1:0-17125 GCA_011801015.1 Ardeotis arabs
AGGCCTCACCCTCTGGCCTCCTGCCGGGCGGCCAACTGGGCCCAACTCGGCCCGGCCCGGCTGCAAGAAGTGGAGAGGAGATGAGATGGATGATGTGAAGAGATCCTGAGAGGCGTCTGCCAGCCTGTTGTGAAGAACTTTTCTTGTGAGAGGAACGGCTGCAGATGCCAAGGTCAGTGAAGAAGGAGGGGGAGGAGTAATGCCGCTCCTGGCCAAGATTCCCCTGCAGCCCATGGTGATGACCATGGTGGAGCAGGTTGTCCCCCTGCAGCCCATGGAGGTCCATGGAGGAGCAGAGATCCACCTGCAGCCCGTGGAGGACCCCACATCGGGGCAGGCAGATTCCTGAAGGAGGCTGTGGCCTGTGGAGGGCCCGCTGGGGCAGCGGTTCTGGAGGGACTGTACCCCGTGGAAGAAATGACCCACGCCGGAGCAGTTTCATGAAGGACTGTGGCCCGTGGGAGGGACCCCACAATGGAGCAGGGGAGGAACATGAGGAGTTCTGCCTAGGAGGAAGCAGCGGTGTAAAACAACGCGTGATGAACTGACCGCAACCCCCGTTCCCTCTTCCCCACTGTGCCGCTCGGGGGGGGGAGGTAGTAGAGATAACGTTAAGCCTAATGGGAAGAGGGAGGGGTGGGGGTAGGTTATCTTGTTCTCTGTCTCATTATCCTGCTAGTTTTAATAATAAATGAATAGTTTTCCCCAAGTTGAGTCTGTTTTGCCCATAACGGTAACTTTAAGGATTTCTCCCCATCCTTATCTCAAACTTTGAGCCTTTTTTGTTATATTATCTCTCCCTATTCTCGCAGAGGGCGGGGGGAGTGAGAGAGAGACTGCACAGTCTGGTCCCAACTGAGGCTGAACTACAACACTGTATTAAGTTAAAGAACAGAAATAAACATGTAGAAAGTACATTGTACATAATGGCAAGAATATGTTCTGCTTCACATTCCCTTTCCTCTGATACCACCATTAAGGCTTATTATCATTCAATATGAAATACTACCACATTTCTCCCAGTTGCTGCATTGCTTAGAATAAGCAGGAACTGTTGTAAAAAACTCAGAAGTTATCCTATTTTTTGTCCTCATGATCTGGAAGAAAAAGGGCAAGGAAAAAAAGAAAAAACAAAACCAAACTTTAAGAACTCTGAGCCGAAAAGCACATGTCACCTAGACTGAGAATGCTTCTCATCCTTACTTCCAAGTCCTAAGAGTTACTGTGGTTAAGTGCTCAGAGAAGACAAAGACAGAAGTGAAACTTCAATTAATACACAATGATTTAAGGGAATTAAAAGTGTCCATCCATGTTTTCTAATTCATTAATGTTAACACACCCAATAAATCTGACCTTGTCTTTCTCATTGCTACAGGATTATGAAAGAATAAATCATTACACTTGTAAAAGAATGTAGGTATTCAACTATAAATATTTCAAAGGTTAGGTAGAAATAAAGACATTACTTAGCTTTTCCATTATTATTTAATCTCTCTTTCCACACTTCTCGAGTGGATGGACCTCAAGGCATGGACTGGTGTCCCTCCCACTGTAAGAGAGGATCAGGTTCATGACCACATGTGGAACCTGAACATACAGAAGTCTATGGGACCTGACAGGATGCATCCCAGAGTCCTGATGTAGTTGCCAAGCCAGTCTCCATGACATTTGAAAAGTCATGGCAGTCAGGTGAAGTCCCTGGTGACTGGAAAAAAGGAAACACTGAACTCATTTTTAAAAAAGGGTGGAAAGGAGAACCCTGGGAACTACTGATCTGTCAGTCTCATCTCTTGTGCCTGGGAGGATCGTGGAATCTTCCTCGATTCAAGGTGATTCAAGAGAGCCAGCACGGCTTCACCAAGGGCAAGTCTTGTTTGATCAACCTAGTGGCCTTCTATGATGGAGTGGACAAAGGAAGAGCTATGGATGTCATCTGTCTGGACTTCTGGAAGGCCTATGACATGGTTCCCCACAACATCCTTCTCTCTACATTGGAGAGATAGAGGTTTGATGGACGGACTGTTCGCTAAGTAAGGAACTGGCTGGATGGTCACATCCAGAGGGTAGTGGTCAACAGCTCAACGTCTAGATGGGAGATGAGTGTTGAGTGGTGTTTCTCAGGGGTCTGTACTGGGACCAGTCCTGTTTAATATCTTCATGAATGACACAGACAGGGGGACTGAGTGCACCCTCAGCAAATTTGCAGACAACACCAAGCTGAGTGGTGCAGTTGACATGCCTGAGGGTCGGGATGCCATCCAGAGGGACCTGGACAAGCTTGAGAAGCAGGCCCATATGAACCTCATGAGGTTTAACAAGGCCAAGTGCAAGGTCCCGCACCTGGGTCAGGGCAACCCCTGGTATCAATACTGGTTGGGGGATGAAGGGATTGGGAATAGCCCTGAGGAGAAGGACTTGGGGGTACTGGTGGAAGAAAAACTGGACATGAGCCGCAAGTGTCCACTTGCCGCCCAGAAAGCCAACTGCATCCTACGGTGCATCAAAAGAAATGTGACTGGCAGGTCGAGGGATGTGATTCTCCCCCTCTACTCTGTTCTTGTGACACGCCACCTGAAATACTGTGTCCAGCTCTAGGGTCCTCAAAACAATAAAGATCTGGACCTGTTGGAGCAAGTCCAGAGGAGGGCCACAAAAATGATCAGGGGGACAGCACACCTCTCCTGTGAAGAAAGGCTGAGAGAGTTGGGGTGCTTCAGCCTGGAGAAGAGAAGGCTCCAGAGAGACCTCATTGTGGCCTTTCAATACTTAAAGGAGGCTTTTAAGAAAGATGGGGACAAACTTCTTAGCAGGGCCTACAGCAATATGACAAAGGGTAATAATGAAGAAATTTTTTACAATGAGGGTAGAGAAACACTGGAACAGGTTGCCCAGAGAGGTGGTGGATGCCCCATCCCTAGAAACATTCAAAGCAAGGCTGGATGGGGCTCAGAGCAACCTGATTTGGTTGGAGATGTCCCTGCTCCTCAGAGAGGGGTCAGACTAGATGACCTTCCAACCCAAACCTTTCTACTATTTTTTTTTAAATGTGAAATGGAAACATTGTAGCAAATCCCTCAGCAGCCATCAATGATTTTTACATTTTAAAATGCACCAAGAGCAGAAAGTGAGTTATGTATTCCCTAAAGGTGCCAGGAGAGCAACACAATCAGGATCATGCTCCCCCAAACACTTGAACATGGTTCATGTTCCCAGAAGACTGCATGAGGAAATACACATATTTGTCTCAGCCTTTCCATGGTACTTGTGATATATGTTCACCTGATTCGTGCTAATATACATGGAATCTTTAATTATCCTGGGAAAAACAGGGTGATATGTACATAGTTCTGTATTTTGAAACTTTGTAGATAATGTATAAGTTTTGTTTAAAGTTATAAACGTATTTGGGAGGTTTATTTAAGTTATTGAAAATGCGTTTGGCAGGATTCACTCCTGCCTTGGTAGTTTGACATAAGCAGGAAACATCCTTAATTAACAGCGCTGTTTGCATAAGAAGGACCCTTGACAATGGAGCGAACAAAAGGCGGGAAAGCGGGCTGAGGGCTGATGACCACGAGCACGTAAACAACTCCAAGTATGGGACCGGCCGCTTCGGTACTTTTAGCCAATTAACACCGGGATGGCGGCGAGTGATATGCTCTTAGCCAGTCAGTACCTGCCACGAACGGTGTGAGTGACCAATGGAGTGTAGATTGTGAGCTCCCAAAAAGGAGACAGGCAAGGTGGGGGACCGGAGAGGTCATAAATAGTGTAACTGTAAACAAAGGGGTGTGCGTCTTGGTGGAGCGGAGACTCCCAGCGCACCCAGCGCTGTTGGCCGGCGCTGTTTGCTTGTTTCTATTCGATAAATTGGAAACTATAATGGGAATCCTGTTTTGGGACTCAACTCATTTATAACAGTACTTAAATGCTTGTCAGTTTAAATTTGTCATTACTGTAACACTTAGAAATGTATCCAGACAATGCTCCTCATAACACTGTCAATTCCCATCTGAATTACCTCCAAGGATTGTCTTTAAAAAGTTTCTTCTTGCAACCTCTCAGCTTGGATGAACACACAGAAAAATGTTAAAAGCGTGTATTATTCTGTGAACGCCTATCTGTGTTCATTTTCGAGGTCATGTTTTGCCTATAATCATTTTTCAAATACTACAAGTTAAAGCATGAGTTCGCCATTTTCTTAACACTATAAAAGTTAACTCAAAAAATACTTACAGATAATAGCAAGTAGAAAATAATACATTTAAAAAGTAGTGTTCTCTGTTTCATTTGTCGAACTTGACAAATCAACTCTGACAATCAAAACATTATTTTGAAGTCATAGCCCACAAATATCTAAGACTATCTAGAGCTAGTGGACATACTTCACTGAAAAAAGTGAAAGCATTACACATTTCCAATAAGGACAAAAATTTATTTTTAAACATGGTGGTTCACATTTCACTTCAGTAAAGAGTAATTTGATCCATTTCCCAGAATATGCTCCATACTTTGGCATAAATACAAAATCGAGCAACAAATTTACACCACTGTAACATTTTCCCTTTCACGTTATGAGCAACTACCACAAAACATACAGTCCATTCCGGTCCTTTGATCAATTTAGGAGAGAAGATCCAGCAGCAACTACACTTGAAGTGAATAAAAAAATAAATACTTAAAATAAACAAGAGACAAAGTAGAAGCAAAGATCCAAAAATCAAGGCACATGTCAAATCTGAAAATGAGAAACCGTCATTTTTCTGTGCTTGCCCCACTGCAAGAACGCTAACTGTAGGTGAGGAGCAGCACTCGAACTGACCTTAGAAGCTATAGGACTCTGCCTTTAATAGCCAATACAGTAGGCTAACAGTCTTCTCAGGCTCTTAACGACTTACTACTGACAGTCACACTGAAACAAAACCACATCACACAGAATAAACCCACTCGTCACTAGACAAAAGCTTTGCAAAAATCTTTATGCAGGAGATCAGACAAATACTCACAAAGGTAACTAAACCAAAAATTCTTTCTTTCATCCTTCCCCAGCTTTCCACCAGGTACACAGAATATTTGACTTGTAAGGCCCAGGTAACTAATAAAAGCTTGTTACTATTACACAGAGAACTTTTCTGCTACCCGAGAAAGACCGATCTATTACAGAGCTCAAAGGAAAAACATTTTTTGGAAAAAAACCCTACAGAACCTACTCTTATTTGGGAAGACACAGAGAGCTGAGGGCTGCTCAGCAGCTAAGGTAGGCAAGAGAATATAAACCCTCTTAATGAGATAATGCTACCTCCATATCACTGATGTAAATCTGAGTGCTAGCAGAATAGTTCATTCTGCATCACTAAGCAAAATAAAGAACGTCCATCTTTCCACCCCTAGTCCCATGCTTTATGCTGTAAATAGTGTATTATTACTCAAATAGCCTTTTTCCCCTTCTCGAACTATACAAACACTTCAGTGTAATTCTATCCTTACAAATCTGAAAGGATATTCAGAAAATGTAAGTTAAATAAAGTTTGAAAACTAGTCCCACACTCCACTTCCTTTGAAGATGCTAAATATAAGACCTTGCAAGCTGCAGGTAAGAAAGTTTACTACTACCTGGGAGGCTGCTAATATTTTACTTCCAAAAATAAATACACAAAAATATTATACTATTCTATGTGGTTATTTCATTCAGAAAAAATAAGTATCTGGCTGTAAAATTCCGTGAATTGTCCCTGCAACTTCAAACATATCGCAGGACAACCACTGATGTCATAGATGTTCTCCTTTAAACTGTTCACTGAAAATTCAACATCCTGCTTAAATTACAAAATAATTTGCATATGGAAACATTTTGCTTTCCAAATGGGTTCGAACAAACAAGAATTTAATAGATATATCATAGGTCTTAATGCAATAAGAAAATAGCAGTTTACTTACAGTTGCTAAGGGTTAGTGTTTGAAATTCTACTATATCCTCCCACATGGGAGTTACATATAATTTTAATCTCTCTTATTGTTTGTGGTAATTACAGATGAATGTTGATTGTTAAACAGCAACTGTATGGTTGTATATGGCATAAAACTAAAATTATTTAGGAAATCATTGCAAGCTTCTAGTTACCTGCAGCAAGTAAGTTGGTTAGAAAACACACACACATAAAAACTGAATCAGTAGATATTTGAGAAGATTTTATTCCTACACTAGAAAACCGCATGCAGGGGTTGCTTTTGTTTCCTCGCCTCTCCCGACTCCTACAATCACCAGCAAAACTTAAGATCTATTTCTAGGCTGCTGTTGCTGGCATATCAAAGAAATAAAAATATTCCTGACATTCTGAGAATATTTTGGGGGCAGAGGACTTGAGAGAACACAAGACTAAAAAAAGTAATAAGTTATCTCAAGTAATTTTTCAATTGGGCTATCTAGGGAACAACTTTATATTTAGAAATAATGTTGATAACGTGAAGAGCCATGGCAGCAAAAAAAAAAAGTGGACAAACTATACCAACAAATTGCTTTATTTCTATTACTTTACTTTGCACAGAACTTTCTCTTCCTCCTCACTTATACACAGCCTGATCTAAACTAAGCAGAATTATACAACAAAATTACAATAGTTACAGCACCCATTACAGTAATGCACAAGAAAATATTTCAGCAACAGACTTGGCAATGCAGTAGCACTGATTTAAACACTCAATTCCTAATTACTTTCAGTTGTCTGGAAGTCAGGTGCAGTCAAGAACTTCATTGAAAAACTTCCCAGAGAACATATTTATTAACAGTACTTGGATGCTTTAAAGTAATTTGATAGCTACAAAATCAAAGTGCTTTTTAAACAAGAAAAGCATTTCTTCTCCCTATAATGTTTCACAAATCTAATTTTGCAACGCAGTGCAATGACTGCATTTTGAATGAGGCCAATTCAGGGGAAAAAAGTTTTAAGCCATGCATGACTGCCTCTTCTTCCACATCAACCTAGTATCAATCCACAATTCAAGCAAGAGCAGCTGATCATTCTTCTGCCCTAATTGTTCACATCACACCTTTATTCATAGTACCAGTAGTGCTAACACTCATGCTGCTGCCCAGTTACCCAGATTGGAGAATCAATTTTGCTGGAAATTAACACAATCACAAAAACAAATACAATTTCAGTCAGGTTGGCTTCCTCATCTAGCTCATCATACAGCAGTATGAACAAAATCAACATCCAAAATGGGCAGTGGGAACTAGGATAGAATTTGAGGGGAGTTAAAAAGCAACTGTGGAAGTACAATCCAGCAAAGGAAAGGAAAAAACTAGGTGCACAGCTTTCTCATCCTCCAAGCACACCAACCTATCCATTATTTGTGCATTAATTTATTGCTCATGCATAGAGATGCCTATGTTCAGAGAAGTTCAGTAGTGTTGCAATTAAGAGCCTTGTTCAGCAACAGAAACACAAGAACACTAGCTACAACAATGGTCTCTTTTCAAAGCTATTTTAGTCACTTTTCAGTTAATGACAACACACATCCAAAAACCAGGCTTCAATGTCTTTCAGGGAAAAAAAAAAGCAATCTTACAATGACCTTCAGCAGTATTTTCCCTCGTTAAATAAAAAACCCATGCTAATACAAGAAGTCAATGCACTGTACAAGCAGTCCTTACAAGCACTCTGGGAGGTAAATATTGTTGCGTTTTCATTATGGGTAAACAAAAAGTTCTGGCAATCTGCACATAATCTCAAAGACAGAGCTCATCGACATAATAGAATTTAGACCTGTAAGCACATGAAACTTCTGAACCCCCAGTCACTACTCATGAATTTTACTGCTATAAACAGTAACTGTGTTATTATATATCAATTATCTGAATAAAAAAAAAAAAAAATGAAGACGACCTAAAAAAACTTCACATAAATAGTAGCTGCTATTTTAAACACTCCCTATTTACCCAAGAGAATTTGTTCTTGGTGACACATTTTAAGAATCAAGTTGAGTCTGGGCATGGCATTTCTGTCTCCTTCCTTCTCCATTAAGAGATTCAATGCATATTTAGGCTCTGTATCAAACAAACTGAAGAGCAGTCTGTTTGATACACAAACAGACTTAAAGCAGGGCTCTAAAAGAAGACCAGACCAGTAGACTTCGATAATACCCTATCAACTACAATCTGAGAATCCCATTGACAGTGAATTTTGTGCTTCAATTTATTCAGCATAACAGAGTCACTGCCTCTTTCTGACCTCCTTTGATATCTTTGATATGAAAACAGCTACAGCATTGTCAAACAACCAAAAAACCCACCACAATGAAGTGAAGACAAATGCTTTAATGTACCCCACCAGAGAGATATTTCATAACCAACTACCCAAGCCATACTCTGTACTCAGTAGAGAATTGAAAGATTTATTCCAACCTGACATCAATTATAAGATTAAGAAACATTAAAAAGAAAGAAAAATTGACAGAGCTCTAATAGAAAGGTTTATTCTATTTTTCTTCCTTCCTTGTAACCAACAAACTAGGAATTCAATTCTGAATTAATTATTTTGATAATACAAATCAACTTGCTCCCTCCTCTACCATCACCACAGAGAGGGAAAGAAATATGCAGAGAAGCAAAAAACTGAAGCGATAAAAAAAAAAAAACAAACAACTGGATCCATATTAACCAATACTTCAAATGGTGGCATTTTCTGAAACAGAAAAGTGAAGAAGTAAAATTAATGCTAAAAAAAAAACCACCTGACTTTAAATTTTCAAAGTAGGAACCAAGATTGAGTTTTATGTCCAAAAGAGCTGTATTTTACCAAAGAAGTCATGACTTCTCGTTTTCATTTTAGAGGCTACAATAAACTTTTAAGAAAAAACAGTGTCACTAAGATATGCACCACCTCGAAAAGCAGTAAGCAATATTAAGAGTTCAAAGAAACAAGCCAATGAGGAAAGCCTGAACAAGTTAAAAGTGTGATAAATCCACCTTGATACATAAAAGTTTACCATAAGGACGAAAAAAAAAAAATTAAAAAAATTCATTTCCATATCCAAAATTAATAATTTAACTCCAGCTATACATTAGATAAGCCTTTCTCTCCATAAAGTACAGCAATAGATTGCCCAGGAGGACTGTAGACAAGAGCTCTTTAAGGAGTTAGATAATAAGACTAACATAGAAGTAGCTAATCCTGCATTGGACAAAAAGACAAACACATTATTTTATGAAGGAGGAAGCAAACTTTTTCTAATAAAATTTGAAAATAAGTAACATTTGTTTCAGGACAGGGATAGCCTTCTCTATATCATACACAGCAGGTTTTGCAAAGGAAAACATTTTCACACTGCAAAGCAGCAAAGACAATCAGTGCTGGAAAGAAGGGTATACTGAGATCTAAACCATAATGATTAACAAGTCTCTAAACTGCTACTGAGTTTTATTGTAAAATGCGTGTAGTTTTATTACACAAAGTTAGCAAGACCTCACTTCTTTGTAAGTGCACTTAAAAAACAAAAAGTTCAAGTATTTTATGCTCAGTATCACACTAGTACCTAATAACAATGCACATGATTATTGTTTCAGTGTTTTACAAGTTGTACCTAACAGAGAAAGAAAAGATCACATTTCATTTGGGCATCTAAAACTCTTCCAATATCTCAGAGACAGAGAAAAATACAGAAAGCAAGTAGAAGATCTGCCTGGTAATTCTGAAAGAACAAACTCCTGAGAAGATAAAAACTATCTTAAAAAGCTGTTGCCATAACCTCATAGGTTGACTTCTATGTAGCAGTGTATGCTAGACATGCAATTAATGAATCCAAACCCTTATTTCTCCATTAAAAAAAAAAAAATACATAAAACATAGCTTCTGTGCCCTTCTCCAGCTACTTGAAACATTACTTGTAGAATAAAAAGATGACAAAAAAGTGATGGAATATCCAAACATTGAAAAAAAAAAAACCACAAACCAAAACCAAAAACTTTCTCTTTCACTACTCAACTATACTTAACAGCTACAAAACACTCAACTATTTTCAACTGTAAGCATTTTTTTTTCTTTGTCCACAACAGAATACTTATATATTTAAAGGCCTAGTCTCCTATCAATCTGTTTTCCTCTCTAGACGCCAATTCCTTCAGTTTTTTTTTCTCAGTGATCACGTTTTCTATATCTTTAATAAGTCTCATGCCTCTCTCCGAATTCCCTCCCACCAGACCACACACTTCCTGATGTATTTCCAGTACCTCCAGAAACCAAACAGCACCCTGCCAAACTAACCCATCTCCATAGCCCCTCACCCACCTCCCCATCGGTCGTTGCTGCTCAGTCTCTCCTGCTCAGTACACCAAGGGCGCTGCTCGGCCTTGCCACCCTACAACACTTACCTGGTAACGCCGGGCACTCACACCTCCCCACCACCTTGCACAGCCTTCACTTCTCCCCCCAGCACCACCCACCCTCATCTCTTACTGAACCTGGCAGCTCCTCCACACACAAACCTGCAGCTGGCCCACGGCACAGGCATCGGGCTGACAAAAAAAAAAGGGTGTAGCATCCAGCCCATCACTCACCCAGTAGCTCTCGGCTCCCGTGCAGACACCTCCAGCCTCCTTGAGTGGGGAAAGACACGCCAGCACCCAGAGCTGGCCGCCCCGCCAGCAGCAGCCTCGCCACCCGCTTGCCGCCGCAGCTCAGCCACAAGGAAGCTGCCATCTTGCTTCTCCTCGCTTCCCTGCCCTCCCCAGCGCCGGGGCTGTCTCCCTCGCTGCCTGAGTTAAAAAAAAAAAAAAAAAAAAAAAAAAAAAAAAAAGGCGACACGCGCCCCGGCCTCAGGTCACAGCGGCTTCACCAGCGCCCCCTCCTCTGCCCCTGGCCGCCTGCCTGCACCTGGCACAGCGGCAAGGCCTCCCGCAGCACTTGCCTGCTCGGGCCTGACTGCCTCTATCGCCCCAGGTGCGAGCCGACCACAGACGCGCCTCTCGCAGCCCTGCCTGCCTGTTCGCCCCCGGGGTGCGCCCGCGTCTCCCCCTTTCCCGTCCTCCCAACGGGTTTCACCACTCAACCCCCCCCTACTCCGCCTCCGCCTCAGGGCAGGGGCCGGCGCCCTATCGCGAGCGGCGAGCAGGCGCCCGCGCGGCCCCCAGAAGGCGGCCCCTCGCAAGGACCCCTGCGCTCGCCGCCCGACCGGCGCCATGGCGGCGCCCGGTGCTAACGACCGCCGCGCCGCGCAGGTAACGAGGGGCCACGCGCAGACCCCGCGGGCCGCGTGGGCTCCGAAGGGGCGCGGGGCCTGGCAGCGGGGCGGGCGCGCGCGCCTGCCTCTTCCCGGCGATGCGGGGCCGGCCACCCCCGGCCTGCCGGGCCCGGGCCGGAGGGACTCCCGCGGGCCCGAGGCGGGACAGCGAACCGGCAGCGGCCCCGCCAGCGTGCCCGCCCCCGGCTGTGGCCGCCCCCCGCCCGCCCCGCGCTCTGCCGGCCGCCGGGCTGGGAGCGTTGTGCTTCAGGCCCGGGGTAGCAGCGGGCAACTGCAGTTGTTGCGGCTGTTCTTGTAACTTGAGTAATTAGCTGGTAACCTTCGTAGGTACTAATTAGCAGAGAGTATAGCGATGTTATGAAATTTACTGCATTTCCCAGAATATTGTCAGCTGCCAGTCTGGCTGCAGTTACAGGACTGATGGCCCTTTTAATTTATTTATTTATTTATTTATGGTAACTAGGGGGGGTAGGTTTGTTTGGTTTTGGTTTGTTTGTTTTTTTTTTTCTGTGATTGGTTAGAGTTCTTTGTAGTTTGGTAACTGTTCATTACTATAAGTCACCACAACCTGAGCACGAGTCGGCGGGGCTGTGCTTCATCAAACGAAGCGAGCGTTGCGCTAGAGCGTATGGGAGCATCTCCTGGACAAGGCTTGAAATACCTGTCCTGTTTGTGTGTGGAACTGGTCAAGTGTCACGGCCCACTCGGGACTCGTGATGGTTCTTGTAGTGCGATCTCGAAGTGCAAAATTACGGCGGACACGCCAAAGGGGTTGGTTTCAATCAAACAGCACAAACTTTATTATTTAGCCTGTAAAGCGGCGTGCGATAGGTGAAAGGGAGTGAAAAGGAAAAGTAAAGATAGGAAAAAAAAAAGTATAATAGCTACCACCGTGGGTCCAAGGCGTCCCTGTGGTCCCAGATCCAGGCAGCGTACCGCCGGTCCTCACAATTGATGTCGATCCTTGGTGGGGAGAGCTCTTCAGGGGTCTTCTTGTTAGGGGTCGGCCTTTTATGCCAAGTAGCAAACCTTGCTCCTCCTTTACTTCAGGGATCTCCACCTGTTCTTGGCCCTTAGGATAGAAGTGTGGTTTTTGTACATTATAATGAGCAAAGTTCAGTTTAAGGGCACTTTCTCATCGTTGTTTTTGAGACAGCAGTTCTGATTCATCCTCCTCAATAGCAGCTGCACGGTTATCTCTGCCAGTCTTGACACCAGGGATGAGCTGTGGCACCTCCACCTCCGCTCCACTCTGTCCCCCGTCTCAAGGATGTTGTACATTTTGTTGTTAGGCCAGAGTCGGCCTTGTCCATAACAGTTCCGTTCTGTTCCTGGGAAGAAACAACTGCGTCTCAGGCAGGCTGCTCGCCGCAACTCATGTCAAGTTGTGAGCCTAACTTTTAGGCCGGATCAAGTCCATAGTCCACCTGGAAGTCCTCGATGACAAGGTTGAGACAATACTGATTTTCTGACTGACCCTTACATCAAGAGAACAGTGCGCACTGACAACAGGGAGATGAGAATTGTCAGCAGACTAGATAATGTGGCCTGTCTGGAAAGAGGGAAAGAATCTGCTTAATCAAAAAAAAAAAAAAAAAGAGGAGCAAATTGAGGAGTTGTCTTCGTAAGTAAAATGTTGTCAACAGAGGTGAAAGGGAAGAGCATCTTCTTCTTCTTTATGTCCATAACTGTTTGGTAAGAGATAACAGACTTAAGTTTCAGCAAGCCAGGTTTAGGTTAGGCATTGGGAAAGTATTTCTAACCTGGGACAGTTAAACAGATTGCCTAAGGAGTCTGTGGCTCACTGTCATCGGAGGTTTTAAAGATGGAGTTATGGTAGGAGCTCCCAAACCTCGTCAAACTTGCCCCAGGCTGCTGTCTCCATCACTTCACCTTTCCTGTCTCCTGCCTCAGAACCACTGCTGCTGCCTTGCATCCCTGCCTGTTTCTCCCATACCCCTGCCAGGGCCTCTCCAAGTCCAACCCGAGCTGGAAGCATTTTCCTGTGGCATGCAGCCCCCTGTAGGAACTGCAGCAAGATGCAAGGAGCCTGTTCAGGGGGGCTGCATTAAACAAAGCTTCTGCTTGCTGTGATTCCACAGGCCAGGAGACAATCTTGGGAGGCTCACAAAATCCCAGTTTCCGTTTGTTTAAGTCTTATGGTCTTACTTTAGACCATCAAGGATCACTCAGTCTTCAACTTCAGAGTCACAGTGGTATCAGGGTGGGAGGAGAGAACAGTGACAACAGCACTTTTTTCTTATTGTTTCAGCAAGGGTATTGGTACTAAGTAACTACTTGCCTATCAGTTTTGATATGTGCTACTTTTTTTTTTTCTTTTGTTCTCTTTATTCTTTGGATGTTAGCAGAGTACCCTCACAGAATGTGGGTTCCTGCTGCTAAACAAACGTTTCTCTTGGAAATATCCTTTCGTGGACATAAATGATGAAGCTGAGCCCTAGAACAGTTAATCACTTGTCATTTTTTAAAAAACTATTAAAGCTTCTAATTACTGCAATATAAATTAAAAACATTAAAAGGCACAGCAGAAATTATCAATTTCAGTTGGAAGTCTGTACTTGCTATAAAAATTGACCATCTGAGGCTTGTAAGCAGAGTAGGAATCCTCACAACATTGCTTTCCTATCTCTTCCTTACAATTATTTCTTTTTCTCACAGAAAAAAAAACCCTCCCTTTTGCATTATAGAGTCCTTGTATGGTGCTGAAGGTGTTGTAGAAAGTAAACTTTTAAAGGATCATTACAATATTTTTGCTACTTTGGTTTATTTGATCACTTTCTATGCTAAAGATAGATTTTAAACAGAAATCTACCAGGTTATTAGCAGTACTGTTCTCACTTTATGTATACAGTGTAGCATAGATCTGGTTTACCACATAAAACTAAACACTACGTGACTATTCAAAGAAACCTCATCATGATTTACTACCCATCAGTATGAAGCGTCAGTGGTATGATTTAATCTATGCAGTCCGTGCTTATTTCTGAGGACAAAATGTGATTTCTAAACAATTTATGAAAGGTAGATACATATTTCAGACACTGCTTATTTAGTATAATATCTTAAAATATCCACATGGTAGTTTAGTTTTACACATTTTGAAAACTATTCACAAAACCTTTACAAAGGTATTTGTTCCACAAGTAGCCTGGGTCCACCTTGATTTCCATTATGTTATATCCACTTTGTTTTCTGGGGTTTTGGTTTGGGGGGATGGGTTTGTTTTGTTTTGTTTTTTAAATCATATTAGGTACAATAACTTTGATAAAATAGGAAAAAACCACAGTCTTGTAGAATACAATAATAATTTTTTTAAAAGATTTGACAGCTGGAAATTTTCTCAATACTCAGTGAATACTTTCGGTCAGTTTCTGTTTGGAAATCTACCAGCATATTTGTTTTCAAAAGAATAATTTAATGGATTGAAAAATTTGTCACTTCTTTTAGTTCATGGAAATTTATGGAGTTTTCCTTGATGCCTAACAGCGTGTAGAAACTTAAGCTAAGATGGTAACAGCATAGCAGCAAAGAAGTCAAATTGTTCATGTTAACTATATCGGAAACTAGTGGGCCAGATCCTGAGTTGGAGACATGAAGGAAGAGATAACCATGGCACCTGTACTTCAATTTAAAAATCAAATTTAAAAATACTGCTAATTGAGATTTGACAAAGAGTAATCCTGTTGAGTTGCCTGCTGCTTTGATACGTGTTCACAGCAAGTACCCTTTTTCAGTTATGGAAAGAACTGTCTTTTTTATTATCAGTAATTTTAAACGTGAAATACAGTAATGTTTTTATTTAGATAGTTTATGGTTATAATCTATATCCACTGATCCTGGAAAAATACTGTTAACCTCTGAGAATTGATTTATAGTCCTGAAATACCTCAGAAAAGCAGTCAAAATTCCTTGATTATTTTCATATGTTCTTGATGAAAGTAGCTTCTGAATTTGAACTTTTAAGAATTCTTTTTAGTGATTTAAAGTGGTGAAAAGCACTCATGTTCTCCCATGAATATGAATTTTGCAGTAAATGTCTAGATTCATCAAACAGGGAAAATATGAAACAACTCTAGGAGTGTTACAATCTATTTTTTTATAGCTGTATACATTCAATAAATAATAGCAATATAAATCTGTTAATGCAAACTTATCCCATGAAAAGTAGGGGACATAATTTTTCTTTGAAATGAAAGATACTGGTTTAGTACATAGGGTAGAAATAGACATGTGATTTTGAATAAGTCAAAACAAGATACTGTGGAACTCAGTTTCGTGACAGATTAATAGATAAAAATTTTGTACAGCCATTAATTCTGTATAAATAAATCAGAACAACAAAATGGGGACCCATAATTTACACATACTATGCACTTGTTTTGTATTTGTAAACATAAGTCCCATGCATTAATATTTTCAGATTCACAGAACGTTTCAGAGTCATGAGTATCTGAGGGATGTTGAGTTAGAGTATACTCGATGTATATTGCTGTTTTCAGTGGCCAAGAGCTAGCAAGAAGTGGTTTAATTTTCAGATGTGTGAATGGGGAAGATTTCAGATTTTTTTCGTGGTAAATGTAGAAGTTTGCTTATTTGGCCTGGAGTCTTTTTCCTTCACACACTCTTGTATGTGCTGTTCTATTTGTTTCAGGTAATGTGAACTGATGAAGGTTCATGGTGCTTTAAAAATCTTTCTAGGAGTGCTGGCTAGAGTCTTGTTTCTACCGCTTGGAATGAATAAACATGATTTTTTAGAAACAAAATCAGAGCAGGCAGGAATAGCATCTGAACTGAATCCCAGTTCCTTAAAGATAAATGCTTCAGAAGCAAGTGCCATTGAAGAATACGGTGCTACGCTATTAAGCTGAAGTTTGAAGTACTGATCAGACTTAATGAGTATATAAAAAGAATTATGTGAGAGTTCTCTGCAGTAGCAAGAGACTGTATCTGGTGACCTAAGGGTTTAGCCTTCCTAAAACTGATCAGTTTTTCTGATGAAAAAATGCAAGAAGCACATCTGTTGTGCTTAAACATATATTTCTGTCGCACACTCATGTAAAAAACAAAACCAGCTGTATTAATGCAGTAATGTAGGTGGAAATCTTAATTCATCCCAGGGAGATAAACTGACGTAAATAAAATGACTGTTCTGTTTCTCTGCTATTTAATTCCTTACTTGATGGGTTCAGTTGTATCAGGATCTTTGTGAAAGCACATATGATTTTTATTTTTACACTGGTAAATGGGGAAGACTTTGGCTTTGTATTGTCTCAGATAAGCTAAAAGAATTACTCAGGACAACACGCAAATGTATAAATTCAAGCAGACAGCATGAATTAAACTAGCATCTCACACTTTTCTGTGTGTATACTGGTTATATTTCTGAGGTAAATGATTCCAACGTTCAAAATTTTTAGTTTTCCAATGTAATACTCGCTTATCAAGGACAGCTACCTCTTACGTACAGCTTTCATAGTTTACTATGTTCAGTGCAGAGTAATGTTTAGGATTTCCAATAAATAGTTTTGGCTTGTACTGTAAAGCTGTTCTGTTTTAGGTTAACTATGAATGAATCTCTGACACTACAGATACCTTTGGTTAACAGATAGGTGTAGATGTATTTATTGATGTAATAAACAATGGAATGTAGAAAAAAAATTAAGCACTTTTCCCTTCTGAAATAAATATTAAAATAATACAATTTGCCTTCTGGCTAAACTGCATGTGAGGTAACATCGCATTGTAAAAATGTAGGAATGTAAATTCATCAAATAATTTGCCTGTGTTTTCTATGGTATTTTTGACTGCTATGTGAAAATACGATACAGCAGAAATAATAAAGTTTGTTCTACTGAAATTTGTAAAT
>JAAGAY010009283.1:5916-25438 GCA_011801015.1 Ardeotis arabs
CGCGCAGCACCGCGACACAAGCGGGGGGATGGCGGGGTTGGGGGAGGGGACAAGCCGGAGCGCGCTCACACCGCGGGGCTGCCGGCGGTGACGTCACAGAAAGCGGCGCGCTACCGTCGAGCACGCGCGCTCCAGTCCCTGCAGGTAGGGACCTCACGCATGCGCGCTGTTGCCCCTGGCGGGCCGCCCGCCGTCCTATGGGCAGGCGGCTGACGCATGCGCACCGCTGTCTGTCACACTGCCGCCCTCAGCTGTTCGCACACCGGTACCGCAGCCGGACGGCTGGCGCGCGTGTACTGCCCCCCCCCAACCTTGGCGCGAGTGACACCACGTCGCCCCCTGGCGCATGCGCGGTTGCCCTTGACGTGCTGGCGCCTCTAAACCGCGGCTGGGGAGGGGGGGAAGGTGCCGCCATATTCAGCCCAAGGGCCACCGCACTGCCCCCTAAACTCGGCTCCAGGTGCCCCGGGAAGCCCCAGGCCTGCCCCTGGACTCCATATAATGTGGAGAACAGAGGGTGCTGGGGGGGCTGCACAGGTGCCTGGTCTTTCCCTTTCTCTGTTCAGCTTCACTTCCAAATAAAGGGTCAGCATAAGTCACCAGGAGCAGATCTGTTTCGGATTTCTGGGCTGTACTGAGAGGCTTTGGAAGGTAGTGGGGGGCACTTACAGGGTCTTTGGGCTCACCTTTCAGAGTAAAACTCTGATTTCCTGTCATAAAGAACATTCAATTTTCC
Source organism: Ardeotis arabs (assembly GCA_011801015.1). Taxonomy (NCBI): domain Eukaryota; kingdom Metazoa; phylum Chordata; class Aves; order Otidiformes; family Otididae; genus Ardeotis; species Ardeotis arabs. Next base: position 6,653 of record JAAGAY010009283.1, read on the forward strand.
TCCCTCCAGTTCAGTACTGAGGATTGCGACCACAAGCCAGATACCACTTTATCTCTGCGTAATGTGTATAGAGTTGCTGACTTTCTTTGAAAATTAAAGATCAGTTTCAGATCAGTCTGAAAGTCCTGTATGTGGTATCTGTTTGATGCCCAAATTTGCCCACTTGCTGTCCCTAGCAGCTATGCCACAGTTTGCTTGCCCTTGACATGGTGAATCCTTCTTGTTCAAAAAGCAGGACAGAAACATTTTCTCGGGAAAGGGATGGCATTTCAAGGGCTCTCCCAGGAGGGAAGACTCTCACATACTTGGTTTTCCTCCAAATTATTATCCTATTCCTGAAGGAAAAAATGGAGAAGTGAGTTGGGGATTTGCCATGTCAAGGGCAGCGCCCCATGATGAGACTCAGTAATGACTCTTTAGGTGTTACATGGGTGTCATATTGTGGCACCAAGTGCTGTAATGGGCTCCTTCAGAGATGTAATTTATCTGCATTAACTAAGTAATGCTTTAGACTCCTAACAGGGGTTCCTGCAATTCTTCTCCAGGATCCACCAGTCTGATCTTCTCTCCTGGGAGAATGCAACCAGAAAGCCGTTCTGTTATGATTAAGTCATCAAAGAGCTACTTTTGAAAAGGGCTACAGTTCCTTTTCCAAGATGAACAATACCCAAAATAGGTAATTGAATGGGAAAATAAGCCACAGTAAGAGATGTGCTCTGAATCTGCATCAGCATATTTTTTTAGTGTGCTTATTTCTCCTAACATATCCGAGCTTGATTTTCTACAATCAAGTGACACAACAACTGCCTCAATCCATATTACATATACAACCTGTCTGCCTGTGTTCTTCAGAAGTAGGCAATGGCAATTCAGGGCTCTTGAAAGGAGTTTCTTTGTGCTGCCTTCTGTGCCTGCATATTGTGGGAACAGTCTTAAAATACGCACCGAGGTGAGTCGGTATGAGTGCAGGAAGAGTTTCGTCTCCATCCCGTGCTCACACTGCTCACCTGCTTTGGCTGCAGAGCGAGCTCTCCTCACCCAATTGTCTTCCCCTCCACAGAGACAGGGATAACCCTGAGCTGGAATGCTCAGATGTGCCAGTCAGGGAAATAAGGAAGGCTCCGGGACACGCAGCCTGATGCGTGAGCGTCATGTGGAGTTGATCTCCTTGAAGTACAGGTGTCCTGGCCTCCTGTCGTCCTTCACCCTGGCCGGCTGCTCTTTTATTTTTGTTTTGTTTGTGATTCGGGAACAGAGGATATGGAGCATCCCACTGCTGCCACAAGTGTGGGAAGGGAAAGGAGCTGCTGCCAGTGGTTTCACACTGCTGCAAGTTCTGGTGATGATGACACCAAAATACAGATGCTGTCACTGGCGCTTGCAGCTGCCGTCGCACCCACGCAGCACAACCTGGGATCGGGCACAGCGCTTGCATCGAACGGGGAGGTAAAACCGATGCCGAAGGAAAAAGGTCTTAATGTATAAACTATTGGTTGAGACCGCAACGTCACTAAAACCTTTTCTTCATATTTAAGCTTAAATTACACTGACGTGAAGCCTACATGCCGGCTTAAAAATGGTTTTGTGAGCAGCAGCTGCTGTGAATCACTTTTGTATTTGGTTGGCCCAAAGAGCTGGGAAAGCGCCGCCGCGCTGCCCGCAAAACCGGTAACCTCACACCGCGCTCCGCCGCCGCCCGGCGGGGGCGGGGCCCGCTCGGCGCGGCGGCGCTGCGCACGGCCCTCAGCGGTGCGTGCCGGCAGGCCAAGCCCGCCCCTCCGTTTGCACACGGCCCCTTGCCCTATAAAAGCAGAGGGAGGGGGCGGGCAGTGGCAGTGCTTGGTGGTTCATGCGGGTGGAAGGTGTTTGGGTTGGTGTGGGCTCACCATTCCTGGGAGTGACGGTTGTGTTCAGTTCCTTATTTCCTGCGGGGTTTCCTCTGCTTTCAGGCTTTTCAGAGGCAGGTTGTCTTTTCTAGGGGTAATAATGCTGGCAAGGGGCTCCTCATTTCTCATGGAGGTACTGAGATCAGGCAGGTTGGTGGAGGCTCAGCTGCAGGGGAGATTGGTTCCCTGGGCCAACCTCCTTGTCCAGGGCCAACCTCCTACTTAGGAGAGGCATTTTCCATGTCCTTAAGCATGAACGCATCTGAGTTTTACATACAGTGGGGAAGCTTGTCTTGTGGAGCCAGGCTCACAGTGCTGAGGGTTAAAGGCTTAATGAAAATGTGGCTCAACAAGAAGAATAACAGGAGAGGATTCTCTTTTCTCCAATATTAATTTAAATTACACAGGAAAACAATCCAAGCCTGGAGGTGACTTAAACGTGGAAAGCCTCTTCTTGAGGTCTTGAAAATGTGAGGCTGGATGCGAGTTAGCGCTTCAGGGCATTGCTTTCAAGGGCTCATGTTTCTTACAAATAGGCACACAATGTTCTAATTGCTGCATGCTGCAGCTTTGGGGGAAGTTTGTGCTGGTGTGAAAATCAGGAATCTGACATTGGCAGTTATTAACTGGACTGTCTTGCTCTGTTTCCTTAAAATTGTGGGGTTTATTTGAACTGATAAATTAATAGTGCAGGAAGTGGTCAGGTTCAGGTATGTGGTTGTTAAGGGTGAACAACTGCACTTGGGCTTGTGTGCACTTGTGAATGATGGTTATATGTGTGTTAATGCAGGTGTTTTATTAAAACCGACAGAAGAGTATCTGTAAAATGGCAACTGCTCAGAAGCAAAGGAGTTGTGTGGTATGGTTTTCTTGTGTATTTCAGCACAGTATAGTATTTGAATTGGAAAAATCAGTGAATTTTAGCTGAAATAGTCTACCCAGGTGCTCTGTAATATTTCTTCACTTGAAAATTACAGACTAATTCAGTCTTTTAACTATGAATAAAGATGCTTGATAGCAAAATACTTTGAGTCTTAACTTACAAGTCGTATAAATAAGGAAAGTCCTACTTGTCAATTAAATTAAAACATTAAGCAAGCATTGGACCAGATTGTAAGACTGTACACGTTTATTGTTGTGGACAGAGACTAATTCTTTTCTTTCTCTTGATCTTCAGAGTGCAGTTGTATTTCCTAACAAAATATCTACTGAACAGCAATCCCTGATGCTAGTGAAGAGGCTTCTGGCAGTAGCAGTCTCCTGCATTACATATCTGAGAGGAATCTTTCCTGAAAGTGCCTATGGAACAAGATATATGGATGGTAATGGGCTGTTTTCATGATTCTTTGCAAAATCTATTGTCATAGGGTTGTTATGAAGTTAAGGAGTGTTTTTAAAGCCACCCTAATTAAAGGTAATAGCCAGCATTCAATGACTGTAATGGAAACTTCACTAGTACGTTCATTGTTGAATTTTGCTAGATGGTAGTGATGCTAACTCAGCAATTAAAGCTATGCCTACACCTGCTGGTGATGTTAATTTTAGCTTGCTTTTGATATATACTTTTAGGGAATGAATTTAACTTTCTTAGCAACATAGTTGCATTTTGTCCTAAGTAAATATGGATATATATATTATTTTTTTTGAGATGTCTCTGTCAAAATTCTGAGGGAAGACAAGAACTGCCCTGGCTCTACTCAGCTGGTGAAATGGTATGTTAATCACAGTGCATGTATAACACTTCCTTAGGATGTCACAGAATCATACGGAATGGTTTGGGTTGGGAGGGACCTTAAAGAGCATGTAGTTCCAGCTCCCCTGCCCTGGAACAAGGTGATGGCAGTTCTGAAAGATACCTTTCTGGTTGTTTGCAGATAAAAAGAAAAAGGTCCCTTGCTGTGAGTGAACAGCTGCCCAGGCAGTGCATTTAGTGTATAGTATTTACTATGTTGACAACTTTTTTTTTTAAAATGGAAAGTCAAAATTTGTGAATGTGTGTGTTTACAGCTTGCACAGTTGTGTTTCTAGAAAGGCTTACAACTTAGTGCTTAGCAGAGCGCAAATCTTTGTTTACAGAGTGATTATATTTTACATTTTGTTTCTGTAGGTGTATGAGTGCTGAGGGGTGCGCATAAATGCAAAAATCTAGCCAGTAGTTCCTCTCTAGTTGAACAGGAGATGCAGTGTTACTTACTATTTTGCATCTTGAATTTAAAGATCTTGCTCTCAGACTTGTATAAGAAAGTACTGTTGGCTTTTTCATACAAAGGCAGAATTGTGTCTGCAAATGACAGTTGTCTGCTTGTACATTCACACAGTTGAGTGTAAGTATGTCACTTGAGACCAGAGGTATTTATTTTTATTTTCTTCGTGTTCACAATAACCGCAAGGCTTGTTCATGGCAGCTGTACTTGCTGTTTAGAAGTAAATACGGCAAAGACTTTATATTATGTACACATTCCTATTTTTTGTTACCTCTATAAAGGCCATATTTGTTCTTTTCACACTTTTACTGCTTGTAGTACAAGGTGAGGCATCAGAAATGATGCTGCATTCAGCAGAGGGGGTTTGCAGCCGCTGTCAGTGTTGAGGTGTTCAGGGATGTAGCCCTGAGTTCTGATGTTAAAGTTGAAATTTGTCATCTGCTTTTTGTCTGTGTGCCATCACTAAGAGAGAGGGAGGGGGGGAAATGGCTTCCTTTACTGTAACCTGGAATTTCTTAATTGATCTTCTGTGGTAGGGAAAACTGAAGTGGTGCCAAGTGCATTTTGCCTTTTCCTCATGCATGAAACATGAGCAGGGGCTCTGGTGTGGCAGCCTGTGGATGCTGGCAAGGAAAAGCTCCCTGGTTTTGTGTGAAGGGTGTGCTGCCTGTTTGGAGTTTACAGGAGAGTAGCCTTTCTGAACTCGGCATCGTGTACACACCCAAACCAATTTTTGCTCGTTGGCTATATTCAGAAGAAATGTTAGAAGAAAAATCAGGGTAAGTTTTGGTTCACTATTTGACTGTTGTTTGCACGTTATATAAAAAGCAAATTGCAACATTAAATAATGGCAGTAAGAGAACTCCTTTGTGCTTCAGAGCTGTCGGTGTTCAGCTAAAGTACTTATTTATAAACTGATGGATGAATATATGTGTCAGAAGGTGTTTGAAAATGACAGGCATACAATTGCATTATGTTTTTACTGATAAATTATTTACTTAAATATAATACTTACTCTGCGAAGAGGTTAGGATGACATGGGGTTACAAAGATGGTTACTGCTTGTATCACTACTAATAAGATAATACCTATTCTGCTATTCTGTTGCTTTAATAAAATAACAAGGCTAAACACAAAACTTCATTTTTGGAACTATTTTGTTTAGTCAGAAGCAAAGCAAATGGAAATTAGTAGTAGGTGGACAATATTATTTGATTTTTGCAGGATGTTAGGATGCTACGATGCGTTGCAGAAGAAATATGTAAGTCTTCCAGGATCATTTAGCTATTTTAAATGTATTGAAACATTAATTTCTGTAAGTCCGTTAGCTGCCAGTATAGTTACAGGACTTTCTGATGAGGGAATAGCTGTATTTTAGTATGGTAAAACAGTTAGCTACAGTGTGGAATGCACAGACATTTCAGGATAATGTTCTTTGTAAACAGAAACACTTAGGGATAGGTAGGAATTTTCTTCTGCCAGTTGAGTAAGTCCTTGCCTACACAATAAGGAGTTAAGTGAGTGAAGAGGTTTCTCTTCAAACAGGCCTTAGTTGTTTGGTTTCCAGAGCTAGAGAAACAAAACAGCTTGATAAGCTGGGCTATGAAATAAATTTAATGTTCTCTTTTCTTTCTCTTAATTATCGTTCTGACAGCTGAGAATGATTGTCCTAGCAGTAAGTATCCTTGAAAAGTACGGTACACACTTTTTAAGGTAGATGCTCAGAGATACGCGTGGTTCTTACGCCGTTTCCTCTATTTACTTTAAAAATACAGGTCTATACCCATCCAGAAGATCCTCAGGTAAATCTACTAGGATATCTTACTGGGTGACTCATGACAGTACGGATGTGGTGAAACGTGTACACAAGCAATAGTACTTAACACTCACATTAATGCGCGTTTAAAAAAGGGCATCTTAAAATATCAAATGTAAGAATCACTAGAGCTCATCAGAATTGCTGCGGAGTGAACTGCCTTTGAATATCTAATGTCAGGTTATTCTCAGGCCAGTACAGGAAACCCAAAGTGATGTTGCAGAGTTAAATGCCCATCAAGATGCATCGTCCTAACTCTGAATAACAAATTTATGGAACTTTTTTTGTGGAAAAACTCAGTATGTTTTGACTAACCATTGAGTGTCACCATGTCTCTGTTATGTGTGTGAAATATTTTCATAGTGATTAAAGTTTGAATGAGTATTTCATTCTAAAAAATTACTCTGATGTTTCAAAATATCTTATCATTTGGTTTCCTGGGAGAAAATACAGTCTTCATTTTTATTTGATGACAAATATATACATTAATGGTGTTAATTGTTACAGCATTAGAAAGCTGTATTTGGTGCTTCTAAGTGGATCAGACAGGAGTTGGGCTATCATTTTCTTTAAATTCAAGGTTAATAGATTACTAGACAGAAACAGCAGTAGTTTGCGTGACAGATGATAATTTCATAATTACTGGATTTGTCTGCAGACAATTACAGAATGTTACCACTTCAAATTCAAGTACACCCACAATGGGCCACTCCTGGATTTCAGCAGGTACTGTCACTGTGACTTTATTCTGCTTTGTGGTTTTACAGTCCATTTGCATACACCTGAATGTGAGAACTTTGGGTTTTATCTGTTTGACTGTTTGATGTTTTCTTTTTTTTTAATTCTGAGTCTTAAGACAAACAACCCAAAACCAGAAACCCCACTGGTAAAGGGAAACGTGACCCTCAGCCACACCGGATTGCGTTAGTATATTAGCATAAACTCATGCAGGACTAATTTGAAAATATAAGGCATGAGCCTGCGTCTCTGACACCCTGCAGGGAAGGAGATAACCATCTGCAGAGGGGGGAGACGTTTGAAACCATCACAGTTAAGGGTGTGCTTCCAAAAGACAGGGTTTTACCCAATGAAGTAACTCCTAGCTGCTTGCCTTGCACTGGCTCTTCAGGTCTTCAGGTAATTAGTAATTGCAGTGCTTGTCATCACAGACATTAGCCAGTAAGTGTGATGCCTGCTTCTGATGTTCATAGAGCCTGTTACAGTCATGTATCTTAATACTAGAAAGTTTACTCTGTATATTGAAAAAAATCTGAACACTTTGTCCATTTTTAGTAATGGTAAAAGGAGTGATTCCACAATCACCTGTGCAGACACCAAGAAAGCGAGCATCCTCCTCATTCGCAAGATTTTTGTTCTGATGCAAAACCTGAGTCCGTTACCAAACGATGTTTGCCTGACTATGAAGCTGTTTTATTATGATGAAGGTAGTGTTTCCGTATTACCTTGATTTATCTGTGTTCAGACATTGGAAAACAATTTAAAGAAGTATTTTAGTATATAATCTTTATGGCTGATGGGACTTGTTAAATGATGCTACTTGGCATGTGGCTGTTTCTCATGACAGTTTCTAAAATCCGAGGGGAATGGATTTGATCTCACTGCAGGAACACAATCTTGTCACTGACGTCCCTGGAGCAAGGATTTCAGTGTGCTTTAAAAACAAATGGAGTTTTCCTGAGTATGTTAGGATGTAACGTGTTTGCCAGACTAGTTATAGTTTGGATAACTACTTAAATATGTCACTGTGGTTTCAGAATGTATTATTGCTTTATAAGGAAAAATCAGAGCTGCTAGCTCATCCCTTTGTGTATAAACTGTTTCAAATAGCTTTAATTTGGTTTTGCCTGTCATGCAGGGGGGGGAAAGAACTTCACTTAGTACAAGTTGAATATTGATTATTCCCCTCCCCACATATGATTTTTTTTTTTGGAGTAGCTCTTTGTATTTTAAGGGGAAAAAGTCTTTTCACTGTACAAGTTAAAATTAGTTTTACAAGAACATGTTTAACTCTAACACATTTAATGAATTCTTTTCTGCAGTTACACCATCTGATTACCAACCTCCTGGTTTTAAGGAGGGCGAGTGTGAGGGGATGATATTTGAGGGGGAGCCTATGTATCTGAATGTGGGTGAAGTGCCAACGCCTTTTCATATGCTGAAAGTTAAAGTTACAACTGAAAAACAACGAATGGAAAATGTTGATAAAAGCATCCTAAAGCATGGAGAAACTGACACGCCTCTCCAGGTGCTCAGAGTGGACAGAGATGATCCAGAAGAAGAGAACCAGGATATGAATGTAAGAGCACAAATGTTTTGTGTAGCTGGTTGAATTTTTTGTGATGTATAGTTTAGAAAAGAGCCATTAATTGTTTTACCTTATATCTTACTATATCATTAATGAAAAACTCTGTTTCCAGATACATTTAAGCAAGACAATATGTCTTCAGTACCTTTTTGCTTTAATTCTACTGCTTCAATTATCCAGCTGTCGTTGTTAAAGCAGTACTGAATAAGTGCATCAGCATAATGCCTGTCAGCAGCAGCAGCGCTGTCGGTAGTCCTGTCTCTGCGAGACCAGAGGGGATCAGCAGAGGGGCAGCTTTGTGCCGTAGGTTCAGCTCCGTGCACAGGACACAGGCGAAGCCTCCCTGGAGATGTCCCGTACCAGTCCCAGCTGCAGCGAGGCAGTATTGCCTGGCAATAAATCTGCTCAGAGATCCTCTTGTACAGCGATACACATCCAGCTAGTGACGCCACAGCTAAAGTTAAAACAAACTTGGTTCTGTGTTGGGATTTTTCCCTGGGGAAATCTACCTAGAAAAAAAAGCACAGTGACGTTTGCTGAAGGCATGAGTGCGTGACAGACTTGTGCATCCCGCTGCTGATGCCAGAGTGCCAGAGACAGCTCTTGGGAAGGCAGACTTCAGCAATTGGAGGCACATATTTCTGGGGTCAGTTGAGGCAGGTAGCAAATACCTTTAGTCACGTTAAAATGTGCTGATTTATAATGTCCATAGGAGAGGAGGAAGCGTGCTTCAGTGCTTTTGCCCCCTCCTCCTTAATTAGCTTTGCTAATGTAGGTGATGAGGTGGAAATAAACTGCTTGGCCCCCTGAATCTGCAGATGCCTCTGAATTGCAGTTCCACAGGCAATAGCAATGTGTAATTGATGCACTGATAGTTTTCTTTCAATATCTAATGTTACAATTTTAGTGGTTTTTACAGGTGTTTTTATTGGCAGTTGAATCGAATGTGTGCTTGCTTTGATAATTAACACTGAGCTGGTCTGTACATTCCATGTCAGATTCAATTACTTCAATCCAGTTTGTTCCACTGAGAATCCATCTCATAGACTCTGGCCCAAAACATCTGAATACAAACAGTCTTCCTTATTTGTCTGCAATAAATGATAGACCGTTTTCTTAATCTAGGAAGATCCTGTCTTGGATAAAAAAGTGGAAGATAAGAATAATGTAAATATTTCAGAAGCTCAAGGTAACACTTATGTTTATTTTTCAAGTGTCTTCAGTTTGTCCCTCTTTCCTGGTGTTACTAAAACAAAACCTCAGTTTTCTGATGTAGACCACTATTCAAACGTGCATTCTCTTTCCTTCACATACACTGCTATGCCTTTATTTTCTGTCGTGGCTCTGTTCTGTGCAGCACTTGGTTGGCGAATGCGTGTTTATGTTTCTGTTTTAAAAATCTGGTCTTCTACTCCATTGTTTTATCAGACAAGCTGAATTTATTGACTTATGTATTTAGACAGAAACTTTGATTTTTTGATTGTTGTTGCTGTTGTTGTTAGTATGTTTTTACTAATATATTTAATTTCCACATAAAGCCTGCGGAGGTATTGTGTTCTTGACTTATCCTTGAGCTCTGACTAGAGCAGGACCACGGTCTGATTCTGCAGTTCCTACGTGCTGCAGTCCGTGTGGCTGTGGAGGAATCGAGACCATTTGGGCTTGTGTACACAGAAGGATTTTTACGTTGTGGTAGGCTGGATGATACCCATGTAGAAATATCTATCCGTATGATGCAAGCACTTCGGTGCAAAGGGAGTTGTTTGGTACTGTGGTTTGCTATTCCAGCTACAATCGGTAACTTCATCGCAAAATATGTTGTGTTTGTGAATGGTTGTGTGATGATGACTGTGCTCCTGGCTGTCTGCTGTTTCCTAGCCGCTTGCTTTCACAGCTGACTCTGGACCTGTGTGCTGTTTTCTCTTAATGTGTACATGGATGGTTTTGATAATTGCAAATGAACTGTTTAAACTTCAGCTTTAATAGGTGAAAGTTCTAGCAAAGCACTTTTGTTGGTATCAATCTCAGCAAACTGAGTTTCCTCAAGTAAAATCCTATTAGATAACAACTCTTTTTATAGAACCAAATTTAACTTGTGAGGAAGATGAAGTTATGAAAGCTGGAGGGAACCAGAATCCTCAGGTATGAAAACTGCAATCTGTCGTCTTAAACTTTTACTAGACCTTTTGAGAAGCTCCTTTCCTATTTCTCGTGATTAATAGGTAATCTGCTAAAGACTTGTTTACCACAGTCAGTATTTTCAGCAATAAAATGCCTTTACATTTTACTTTCTGATGTTTTACAGAAATAGTTAGTATTCTAAAGGAATCAAAACTAATAACAAAAGGCTGTTCCTCTGTGATACAGTTTTCAAACCAGATAGTCTAACTGCAAAGAGAAATGGGAACGTAGCTTCCATGTTCATAAGCTGTCATAACTAAACACTCTCCCTAATAGAAATTTCTCTGCTTATTCTGACAGACCAAAACTTACTGAAAAGTTGATCGAAACTTAAAATGCAGGTTTATTACTCAGGCTGTATTCCCTGTAATTTAAATGTGGAGGACTACTTCAAACACAGGTCCTTACGATTTCTCAAAACAGAATAGCCCTGGGTAACTGAGAGTGACTTACTGTATCAGAGTAAGTGATGCTCTGATCTGTCAAGGCTTTTTGACACGTGCGGCTGTAAGTAGTGCTCTTGACTTCATGGGATATACTCCTGTATTTAAACTTCAGTTCAAGCACTGTGGTGAGCAGAGCCAGAGCTCTTTGCATGCTACAGCTTTGAATGCTGCTGTAGCCTCTAAAATATATATATATATTTTTTTTTTTACTACTGTCACAAGGCAACATCCATTTTCTGATTTTAGGTTGATAATTTGGCAAGTAAGACATCTAAGCTTAATGTGTCGGAGAGCAGGACAAGAAGTGGAAAGATATTTCAAAGCAGCGCTGTTAGTACTGTTTTTTCTCTAGTTCTGTACTTTCTGTTTTCTTTAAGCCTCTTTCTGTTTCAAACAGTGAGTAAAACTCTAAGCTTTAATACATTTCATGTTGACGGAATTAAATTCTCAGCAGTTCTATAATTCCCGTTAAATTCAACATATTTGGATTCTTAGTGTCAAAAAAAAAAATTATGTTCCAAAGAGTTAAAAGCTGAATGTTGATGTAGTTAACACAAGTTGAGAAAGATTCATTAAGATTGATTTATGTCGTCTTGAGAATGTGTTTAGCCAGATTCCCCACTGATTTAATCGCTTGTTGATGGGAGTGCGTGCCGGCAGAGCTCCCCAGCCCAGTGTACTGTATGCTTGCTGGTGATTTTACTTGGAAAACATGAGGCCAGAATTCTAACCTTGGCTCCATGACTGACTCATACCAAGAAAAATCCATTATTTCTTTGCTTCATCACATTGCAGCAGATGATTCTTGTAGTTGGTGCTACTTGTGGGGGATCCAGATTCCTCCAGCCTTGCACAGGTGGAGCAGAAGTTGTCTTCAGGGTAGAATTTGGCTTTTGGGGATGGCATTGTGGGGCCCCTGTGTGTCTGCTGCTGCCTTTACCAGCTGAGCTTGGTAGCTTCAGCTTTGTGAGGCTCTTGGAGGCATTCGTAAGACATCTCTCTTACTTGTGAGAGTTCAAGGTTACTGATAGGTTCTTCTCAGAAAAAGCTATGGGGTGAATACTACCATTTTAGTAAATGAGTGGTCTTAATTAACAGTCAGGAGGGAAACTAGTGTCAGGGCCAAGGAAAGTCATGCAAATTTAATTCCTCAGCAGAACGTTCTAAAGAAATCCAGAAGAGAAACTGGGCTGTGTGTTAAATACCTGTGTACGAAAGCTGCATGTGAAAAGGGCTGTCAGAGTGTGCGACAAATTCATGAAGTGCAGATGTTAAATTCGGAATATAGAACTAGTAGATTCAGGCTTTTTGTAAAGTAGTGCTTATTGAAGAATAGAATTTTTTTACTTCTAATTCTGGGGTCATGCAGTATTATTTGTTACTCACTAATGTGGAGAAAAAAGAGAGATTGTTCTGTATGTTCATTATTGCTGTATCTTTTTTCTAAAAAAAAATTTTGTTAATTAACTAAATACTAGAATTTAAACAAAGCACAGTTGCTTTAAGTAGTCAAAAGCACAGCAGAGCTAAAGGCTAAACTGTCATCTTTGTATATTTGCAAGTCAGAAATAATTGGATTAAACTCAGTAAGATGAGCCTGTGTGGTGCTGAGCCCCCTCTCCCATTGGTTCGGGGTGCTCTGCTGTTCGGGAACCCTCCTGGTCCCACCTGGCTCTGCCCTGTCTGCACCCGGGGCCGCTGTGTTGGCTGACAGCTGCTCCTGGAATTCGACATCGGGTGCGTTGCCACTGTGCCCAGGTAATAGCAAGGGTGAGCCGGGTGCTCGGTGCGCAGCTTGCTGCATCACACAATTGTCTTGCTCAGGGTGGGCTTCTCCCGTGTTAAACTTGCTGATGCCGTGGAGTAGGCCGCAGTCTGTGCCGCGCGGTAATCTGTAACGCAGTATTAATTTTCCCTTGGCAGGTTCATCAGTTTGAGCTCTCATCTAGTCAAGATGTGCTGCCAAAAAGGAGAAAGATCAGTGAGCCAAAGGAGCGGTTTTAGATGTCCATCTCCCTGCTGTTTGTTTACAGTTCTCCACCAAACCACTTCCATTTTGTTGTTTAATGTGAAAGTTCATATTTAAATACCTCTTAGGGACCTTTTCTGTTCTATTTGTAGTCAAAATGGAGAGTACTTTAAGGAGAGAAAATCTCTCAAGAAGCCCAGCTGAAGAAATGAAACTTGTGTTTTTGTAGGAGGCTGTACCCCATCAGGAAGGAAAGAAGGTACCTGACTACTGATGTAGCCAAAAAATTTTTGTAACAAACGTGATTTGGGGGATTTGACTCCCTGCCTAAAACGTGTTTAAATCCTGATGGTGATTGTGTAACGTTCATTACCCACAACACAAGGTGTCACCTGTACCTTCGGGCTGCGTTTCAGAGCTGAGGAACTCCTTGTCCAAAACTGGCCGTACCCTCAACTCCTAGGTTACTGTGCAGAGCCTTACGGAGCGTGCTCCGGAGAGCGTGTTGTCAGTTAGCAGTTTTGCATCTTTTGCTTTTACTACTTGGGACAGTTAGGGGGCCTTGATTCTTTGCGTTTTCTTTCCAGACTCAAGTGAAAAAACAAGCATTCTTCATGCCTTCAGCTACGTGTTTCATGCCGGAAGGCAGGACTTTCTGTTGAGCTGTGATGAGATACATGGATGTAATGACAGAGTATTAATCTGTGGCAGGTATCTGTGATGATGGTGTGAGAATATTTGGAGAAACCTGTAAAATGATTAATTGCAGAAGTTGGATGTGGTGCCGTTTATTTTTCCAACCAGAAAATGTTGATTTTTCCTGTTGTCATAAATGAATTGGAGTGAAGCTGTTTCTGCATTCTTGACGCTTTTGACTTCTTAAATTAAGTGTGTGTTTGTCGTTCCTCAATTTAAAACCGTGTTCCACTTGAGTTGCCGTGTATTTCTTGACGCTGGCGGGTTTAATAAAATGCTGGGGGCGCGCCGCCTTCCTCCTCCTCCGGAGGAGGAGGGGAAACCCGCGGCCGCGCTCAGGGGCGGCTCCCGCCCGGGCGGGCTCCCATTTGCCAGCGCCGCGCTCCGGGCTGGGTTACCGGAGCCCAGGAAGCCGACGGGCCGCTCCCGCCCTCCCCCGGCCCCAAACCGGGAAGCTTCTCCGCTCCCGGGCCCCGAAGTTTGATCGCAGGGAAAGGAAAGGAGCGGGGGAGCTTTGGGAAGGAGCCGCCGGGCAGGGGTAAGATCGAGGGAAAAACCTGAAGGCGGGTTTTGTTTTTTTAGCCCAGAAACTCGGTGCGGGGAGGGGCGGGGTACGGCTGTGCGGCCCCCCTCCCAGCGCCGAGATCGTGGGGTGCTCGTGGGAGGTTTGGGGTTGGCAGCCTGGGAAAGGTCGAGGATGGGCTGCGGGCAGGTTACCGCACAGGGGGGAGGCGAGAGCGGGCTGTGGCGGGGCAGGAGCTCGCTCTTTACTGCCCCGGGGCGCTGCCGGGTGCCCCGGGTCCTGTGTGGGTGCGGGAGCGCGCGGCCGGGGGGTCCCCTGGGCGAAAGGACTCTGCTGTGGCTCAGATCTCCTCTCCCTGAACGTGCAACCGTCTCCTCGAGCCTCGATAGCTGGCGGCTGGCCGCTCCCACACAAGATGGCTTGTGCGGCCATCCTGGGAAGGGTGAGCCGAAAATTCCTGGGTAGAACGGGCGAGCGTCCCGTGTTCTTGCCTCCCTGGAAGCCTGGGTTTTGGGTCTGGGGGCTTTTTTTGGGTCTTGGGTAGTCCGTCGTGTTTAGGAATGGGGCAGACCTCGGCTCTCTGTGTGCCCAGCTGGAGAGGGAGATGACGACGCTAACGCGCCGAGGACGGCGTGCAGAGGCGGGAAGGAACTCGGACAAGAAGCCCGACAGCGAGGATATTGCAGTTGCAGACAGAGACCTGAATGGTGATGATCCTGATGACTCCAAAGATGTCCGCCTCACGCTCATGGAGGAGGTGCTGCTCCTGGGGCTGAAGGACAAGGAGGTAAGGCAGGTGTCTCGAATGGCTGCGTGTGCAGCGGTGGCAGCGCTGTCTTGGAGATGAGGTTCTTGGTGAGCAGCAGAAGGGATTGTCCAAGTTCCTCTGAATCCTCTTCAACAAAGCCAGCCTGCTGAGCACAAACCACCCTCCTCCGTAGCTTAAACTGAGCTGTGGAGATTGCTCACGGAGGCTGTCCCACCAGCTCTGCCGCAAGGGCTGTCAGAGGTGGCTGGAAGGCGATGGGCACCTTTTGGTGTTGCGCGACTGCTGTTGGCAGAGCAAAGGCAGGTTTATTATTTGCAGGGGTCAAAGACGTAGGATAAAAGGAGCTTCACCTTGTGCATCAGATGGTAAATGTCCTCTTCCCCAGCCCAAGCGCACTTTCCTACCTGAAACGATCAGCTGAAACACAGGGACGCTCTGAGCACCGTTTCCACTTTGTTCAGAATTGATGTGAAAAAGGGCAGAGGCGGGTTTCAAGAGAAGAGGGCAAGGTGAGAGAAGGCGGCTGGACTGGGAGTTGAAAGCAGGTGCAGGACGGGTGTGAGCACAGCAATGGCAAAGGAGGTAGGAGCCACGTCTCTGTTTTCAAGCTGATAATTTCCTTCACTGGGCAGGAACGTCATCACGCAGCTCCAGGCTTGAGGGGAGCGGGGCTGGACAGGAACCGCGTTGCTGGGCGCTCATCTCACCCACGTGTGCTGGTTTCACAGCTTTCCTCGGCAGCAGCGGACGAACCTCACAGCCGGTTGTTGTCATGGGGTCGTTCTCTGCTGGAAAGGGACCCAGGTCAAATGGAATTGTTTTGTGCTTATCAGCCGGTAGGAACTCGTATCTCAACTCTGCCTAGAATGAGCCGTGGGGAAAAGAGTTCTCTGAGCTGCTTGGCTCCTCTCTGCTGTGTCAGGGTGCCTTTATCGCATGCATCGTCTTGATCTCTTTGGGAGAATCCGATGCTGCTATTCCTGTCAAGCACATGTGGAAATCGAGACCAGAGGAACCTAACCAGTTGCCCAGGGTGCTTCTTGGGATGATAATGGCAGAGGAGAGCCTTAAACACAGGTTTTTCAGCTCCAGGAGCACTCTTCCTGGGAGCCTGTTTCCCACTCTGAGGAAAGGAGACACTGGTTGTCAAAGCAGTGGTAGCTGGGCCACCTTCTCTTCATCTGTTTCTCTGGGTTGAAATTAAGCCCCTGTGAGGTGCCTGAACTTTTTTTTTTCCGTAGAGCCCTGCTACTGCTGAGTTAGTCTGAGCTGGTGCCTTGCTCTCACGTAGACATGCTCAGGCCGTGGCTTCTGACGCAGAGCACACGCAGATCTGGTAGGGGAGAGCTGTGGGTTGTGTGAGTGACAGGCGAGGCTGTAGCTGTCCTGTTTAACCAACCCAGATAAGATCCAGGACTTGCTGAGCCCAGTAGGAAGTAGCAGGAGAGACGGGCTATAAACAGAACACAGAACCAGAGACTCATTAGGGTTGGAAAGGGACCCTTAAAGCCCACCCAGTCCAACCCCCCTGCCAGAAGCAGGGACACCTTCAAGCAGATCAGGTTGCTCCAAGCCTCAGCCAACCTGGCCTGGGATGTTTCCAGGGATGGGGCATCCACCACCTCTCTGGGCAACCTGGGCCAGTGTCCCACCACCCTCAGTGTAAAACATTTTTTTCCCCAATGTCTGGTGTGAATCTGCCCCCCTCTGTTTTAAAACCATCACCCCTCGTCCTGTCACACCAGGCCCTGCTGAAGAGTCTCTCCCCACCTTCCCTGCAGCCCCCTTTGGGCACTGGGAGCCGCTCTCAGGTCTCCGCGGAGCCTCCTCTTCTCCAGGCTGAGCAGCCCCAGCTCTCCCAGCCTGGCCTCACAGCAGAGCTGCTCCAGCCCTCTCAGCATCTGCGTGGCCTCCTCTGGCCCCTCTCCAACAGGTCCACGCCCTTCTGATGTTGGGGGCTCCAGAGCTGGACGCAGCGCTGCAGGGGGTCTCACCAGAGCAGAGGGGCAGAATCCCCGCCTCGACCTGCTGCCACGCTGCTGGGGGTGCAGCCCAGGATGCCATTGGCCTTCTGGGCTGCAAGCGTGCGTTGCCCGCTCACGTTGAGCTTCTCGTCCACCAGCACTCCCAAATCCTTCTCCTCAGGGCTGTTCTCCATCCGTTCTAATCATGCAAATAATTTTGGAGCAAATATTTGAGAGCAGCCTAGGAGCTGGGCATGGTCTGCTTTCTTCCTGATATGTTTAGCATTCTTGGCTTGGTTACTGTATTCCTGGGAATGGTCCTTCAGCCACCAGGAAGTTAGGACAGCACAATAGATAGGGAAAAAAAAAGTTGTCACACTTCCGCCCCACCCCCCCCATCTCAAAAGGATGACCAAAGGCAGCAGTAGCCTGGCTGTGAGCTGCGCTGCCAGGCATTGGGCTTTCCTGGCTCTGTTGTTCACTCATGGTTCGATGACTGGGAAAAACCAAGACAATTTCAGCCAAATCCAGTGAGCTCGCAGTGTAATTTAATTATTTTAAGTACCAGTCTGGCCATCTAGGGGAAACTGGCTGCACACCAGCCTGGCATTTGTAACCAGTCTGATTTCAGAAGCTGAAAGTAATGCAGGAGCTTTCAACTTGTTTGATTTCAGACTCCTTAGAATTTTCTAGGGGTAATGTGCCTTCCAGCTGAATTAAAACTTTCGGTCACCTCCACACCATTTCCTGGAGAACTTGTTCCGTAAGGGCGCATGCAAAAAACAGTGTGTCTGCCGTGGACGGAAATCAGCAGGGCAGGGATGAAAGGTTGCTTTGTCTTTCCTCACAAGGAAATGAAGAAAGCAAATAAAGATTTTAATTTCTTTTATGGTTCTCTGTGCTACGCAAGCTGAGCAACCCGGTCTCCAGCTGCACTGTACAAACAGACACACTGGGGACAAGAGTTTAACCATATGGACTGTAAAAACTTCCGTGTAAGAGGGTTGCGTGTTCTCTGTCTTTTTTTCCTTAGGGAAGGGGGTTTGTTGGGTTGCTTTGTCTGCAGCCCTCTGGTAGCTTTTAGATCTGTGCTTTCTCTCCTCGCCCCCACTCCCTCCGGAGAAAAAGAGTAAGGAAAAGGGAGTTACAAACGGGCCGTGGAGTTTATGGTGTATTGGCGACCCCTGCAAATAAGCACGTTGTGACTTTGCATCCCACGTGGCTCACCCTTCCCTTGGGCCCATCTCAAGCGCCAGCACCTGCCCCGTTCCCAGCCTCTCCCTGCAGCCCTGCCTGCTGTCCGCTTCCCCTGAAATCCAAGGACTGCTGCCCTGCATCTGTGCCGTGACGCAGCAGTCATCGGGCTGGAACAACCAGTCTTTGTTCTGATCAGGGGGTAAAAGACGAGTGAAAGAAGAGAACAAAGAGGTCGCCTGGGCTGCCCTGTTGCTTCAAACCAGCGTCAGCTCTCTCCTGGGAAGCATCAGTTGAATGTTCTTAAATCGCAAGGGACAGAGCCTTTCCTTCCCTGCCCCCTCTCTCCAGTGGTGCACTGTTCCTGGGCTTGCTTTTCCGGATGGTTATTTTGCTGGAAGGCAGGGATGCCATCCAGAGGGACCTTGACAGGCTGGAGAGGTGGGCCCGTGCCAGCCTCATGAAGTTCAACCAGGCCAAGTGCAAGGTCCTGCACGTGGGTCGTGGCAATCCCAGGCACAAATCCAGGCTGGGCAGAGAATGGATGGAGAGCAGCCCTGAAGAGAAGGACTTGGGTGTGATGGTGGATGAGAAGCTCAACGTGAGCTGGCAATGTGCCCTTGCGGCCCAGAAGGCCAACCCCATCCTGGGCTGCATCAAGAGGAGCATGGCCAGCAGGTCGAGGGAGGGGATTCTGCCCCTCTGCTCTGGTGAGACCCCACCTGCAGCACTGCGTCCAGCTCTGGAGCCCCCAACATCAGAAGGACGTGGAGCTGTTGGAGAGGGTCCAGAGGAGGCCACGCAGATGCTGA
>JAAGAY010009287.1:0-24576 GCA_011801015.1 Ardeotis arabs
AGGATATTTGGAAAACAGCTTCTCCATACAATGTTCTTCTTTATTTTAGGCCAAATGAGGGAGCAGGTAAATGGTTAAGGCAACTTAAACAATAGGAGGCACATATGAAACCGCAGGACATAACTAAAATGCAGAAGAGATGTGTGACAGAAGGTTTTCACCTTGTGAGTTGACTTGAGACGCTGGCGGTAGATGGAGTCTGATTATGCGCCAGGGTGTGAACTTCGGGTTTACTCCCATCCCAGCAGCCAGCTGTTGCTGGAAGGGAGGCCTCGCTCTCCTTCCTGCCCTTAGCTATGAACTCCTTCCTCTGCTTTCCTTGTATCACTTCTGGCATTTTTACGACCACACAGCAAGTCTGTTTAGAGCACTAAACCAGCAGCAAAATTATAAAAGATGGGAAATAGCTTTCTGCTGGGTTCAGCACTAGCACATTTAAGCGAGACATGACTAGCGCAGCAGATGTGGATTTTGGACTACGGCATTTAATGGAGAGCCTCCTGAACGCATACAAGGGCATGCACAGATCCAAGGTCAGAGGGTACTGCCTACTCAAGGCCCTTAACAAGACACTTTTGCCATTCTGGTGGAAGGTACTAAATGTACATGACACAGATCTAGAAGTAATTAAACAACAGCAAGTAAAAGATGGTTTACAAATCTAATTTATATATATTTTTTCCCTTTTCTTGATAAAATCAGTTTAAAGACTGAGCAGCATTCATGTCAAATAGTACATAGGCTGCCAGATCACCTCGAAGTCAGGACTCTCGCAGCTGGCCTCAGGCGAGTACAGGTCGGTGTTGCCACCTAGTGACATCTGACAGGGGTACTGTCACTCGTAAATCCGATTTTCAAGTCGAGGAAGACACAAACCACAACTGATATTTAAGACATCTTTTATTGTTTAAGTCATTCTTACCCATAGAATCAAGTTTTTACTGCTGACAGCAGACAACTATCCACACAGTGCACTCTCATGGTTTGATTATGCATACTCACACCAAGTCACTTGGCTTGTGCAACAGTTGGGAGGCCAACCTCACCTGCTCACTAAGGTGCTCAGAAAGTCTTTGAAAGGCTCCTCTTTTTTTTTTTCAGCAGGTGCACATATAGCCCTGTCGGCTTCACTTGCATTTAGTGGCCATAGCCACTGGTTTTTGGTTGTGGCCCAGGTTACACAACCTGTTGGTGCTTGTGTGTGCTTGTGGCCTTGTATGGATTTGGCAGACTCTTGGTGTACTGAGTTTATCTGTTCTTGTGAATTCAACTGGTCTACTGGTCTCTAAAGTAGAACATTACTAGATCTTGGGGGATTTTCACATGCTACCTCTCAGCATGTACCATTTCTTTCTTCAGCCTGCTTTTTGGTGACATTTCTCCATCCACACCCATGGGTAGGTACCTATACAACTCATCCACACAAACTCACACAAAAGGGGCTTTTATAACAACTTGGCCTATAAAGTAACTCCACTGAAGTGTAAGATTTATTTTTAAGTTACCCAAACTCAACACATCTGTGCTAGAGAAATTAAGATCACTACAACTGGTCCCCTATTTGAGAAAGGCTGATTAGCCACAGCCCAAAATGTCAAAAATCTTACTGTCTTACCTGGATAGTATATGAAAATGCCCCTGGATCCATACCTCATCAACTCTTTACATATTTCAGCAGTGTCTGAAATATAAAAGTGGTTAACAGTGAGCCTAAGTATATGCAATTTCTGGTTTTGTGTCTGACAAGAAAATATAATTCTCATCATACAACACGTCAAGTGAGTTGGACAGAGAAGGCCTTCTTAATTGCTATGAAACCGTAGTGTGTAGAAGACTACACATTCAGCCCTGGTGATTGTATCTGGCAGATTGTAAAATAAGGAGTAATAAAATGGGGAAAACAAAGAGCTAATACCTAAATCTCCAACTTTAACATGACAACTAGCTCCCTGCCTCCCAACCACAGGAAAAAAAAAAGAAAAACAATTGGAGAAATTCTATGAAATTTTTCAAATACATTAGAAAAGATAGGGAAAAAAGTATATAAAGTAAGTACAAAAAAGCACTTCACTACTTTTTTTTTTATAATTAATTAGATTATCACATGATAATACTGTTGTATGACTAAGTGATTTTTTCTTCAGCCAATTGCCTGTGGGTCCACAGGAGTACACAACATAGTCTAAGAGAAGCAACTCAGAACATCTATGCAAAGTGTTAAATGCACATGTTAAGCACACAAGAAAAAAATATCCAAAGGGGTCCTTTCATGAAAGCAGCAGCTTGATTGTTTTGTACAGCATGTAATGTTCCTGTGAATTTCAAGTAAAAAGCAAGCTGTGACGATCACTTGAGAATGTTTTGCTCAAACAGAAACTACAAGCATTTGAAACTGGAGCAGGAAAGCCAAATATTAAAAATGGTTAGTGAGCTATTTTCCGTAAAGGTTAAGAACAAACGCATCATAGACTGGAACTTTCCCACCTTAGAGACGTTTTGCATAGCTAACGGTAAACTTCATTTTCTAGATAGCCCTGCTTGGAAAAGCTATTTGGAGTAGTCTTTCAAAACCAGTCATGTCACTCTTCTCAATTGTGCTATGAAAAATGTACTTCCCAAAGCTTTTAAAAATGAGTCACGTGGAACGGCTACTGCAGAAGCTGTGGGCCTTGCTTTGCTGCAAACCATGCAACAAACAGACGCAAAAGGCAACAGGGTGCTAAATAACTTGGAATAGCGCTGTTAATGTTTTGCATTTGTATCACAACATGGAAAAGGGGAGTTTAGAGCTTAAATCTATGTTTAGAGACTGAATTTCAAAGTAATCAGGCAGTCATGGAAACAGGTCAGACATACAGTTACTCTTTACAAAATGGCACCTTATTGCAGTCAATGTATGGATGGAAAAGAGGTCTCAGAGGTCTTTCTAAATGCAGTGTGTGTGAGCTGCAATAACCCATTTGCTCAGCTTAGTCGTTGAGTTGCGCAAAAAGATCTTGATAACAGCTACTGAGCTTTTTACTGGAATGAAAAAGCTTTTATTGCTCATTCTGCCTACTGGGCTGGAGTTTCATCTATTTCTCTGGACAAAATGCTTATAACATTGCCTTTGTACGTAATTACCAGGTAAAACAGCTGATTTGGAGCTCTCAGTTTTTTAAGTCTGCCATCTCAAGGATTGTTTTGGAATCCTTTAGCAGCATGAGCAAAGCCACAGCTCAGCAGCTGAGAATCTGAATGTCTTGCATGGACAGTCAGAAAAGTGTGCATTGACAGTAACTAAATTGAGTGGCCTCATTACACGATTTTCAATATGAAATATATAAAGACTGTTGAATTTGAAATGGCTTAAAAAAAAAAAAAACCAAAACAACTTTTCCCATAAGCTACTCTTGCTTTGGGAGCTCTACTGGTATCTCTTAGCCCCGCAGATGTTAAGAGGAGCTTTTCTCTCTCAAGTACAGCCCGGGGCATTTAGGAAAACACACTTGCCATTTGCAACAGGGTTTGGAATAAAGAAAAATGAACTGCAAGTAGAAAGTTTTCTTCCCCATACCATTCTGTTCTACCTGGCTCCCGCAGCACCTTATCCTTTTGCCAGCTCTCCATGTCAGCACCCAGGCTTCCTTATTCCACAACAGGCCTAGAGTCCATGTGCTCTCCATAGCTGTTCCAAGGCCACAGGGACTCTTGACTGGGAATATACGGGAAGGAGAGTGCATCCTGCTTTTTTTTGCTCCCTGGAGATGACAAAGGCGGCATTTGGGACATGGAAAGAGACCTCATGGCTGCACCAATTCAGCCCCCTCCAAGCCAGTGTGGTCTCCGAAACACAGTGAGGCCCTGAGACAGTGCAGTGCATGCCCCCCGGCTATGCCCACAGCTACCACTTATGTCTGCCGCCCCTCGCCCGCTTTCTCTTCTGTGAGCTGCGGTGTCACTTGAGAGGACGGGAGGCAGCCAGGCCTCTGCGGGCAGCCCCTTGGGCAGCACCCAGCGGGGAACGGCCAGGAATTGGTCCCGGGAGCGTCCCCGGAGGCCTCGATGACTCCGCAAACGGAGACTTTCCTTCCTGTCCTCCCCCGTCGAGGTCCCCCCGCCATGAGCCCCCGCCAGCGCTGGGCGGGAAAGGCGCCCCGCTCTGCCGGCAGTATCGCGAGACCGGCGCGGGGCGGGCCCGCGCCGTGTTTGGGGCGGTGGGGCCGCCCCCCGTCCCCCTGCCCTCTTCCGCGCACCCCCCTCCCCGTGGTACGGGCACCCGCCACGCACAAAATGGACACCGGTACCGGCCCCAGCGGCGCCGCCCGCGCCGACGGCGAGGTGCCTTCCACCTCCGCCGCGGCGGCCTCTGCGCAGGAGCCCGGCGCCGAGGAGGTACCGCTCCGGGTGGGCGGGCAGGGGGGGCCCGGCGGGCGGTGGAGCCTCCGGGAATGAGGGCGCCTGGCCCCGCTGCCCCCTTCCTGCGGCCACCCGGGCCGCTGGCAGCGCGCCGGCCCCTCTGCCGCACTCCGGCAGGGCCCTGCCCGCGCCAGAGCCGCGGCCCGGCCTGCGCAGCGGCCCTGCAGCCCGGCCCCTGCCCGGACACACCCCCCCCCGCCCGGGTCCGCTTTGCCCTTCAGCATCGCCGGGGCGGCTGCTGCCCGCCGTGGGGTCCGGGCGCCCCTGTGGCTCCCCCATTCCCAGCCGTGCAGCCCCATGAGCCTGAGCTCCCGTGCCGTGCAGCCAGCTCTGCCCCGTACCTCCAGGCCCCCTCCTTTGGTGACCCCCGCCATGTTGTTTCCCCTTCCCCTGTCCCAGCTGTCCCGGAGCGGGATGGGGGCAGCGGGCCGTGGGCTCGGGCTCTGGCTGGGGCTGTCGCGGTGAGGGCTCGGAGAGCTGAACAGATCTGTCCCGGCCCTCGGCTTCAGGGCTTCAGCCTTCCCTCTGCCCGGCTGAAATGCAGCCGTGATGCCCAGTAAACCCCTCAAAGGAGCACGTATGGCTGACAGCCTCCTCCCTGTCGTTTTGTTTTTTTTTGGAAAAAAGTCTACAGGCTAAGGCACAGGGAATGTGGAAAGTGACACATCGGGGTATCCTTGGAAACCGAACAAGATTTAACCTGAAAATGAATCTTATAGAAACTTAGTAAGAATGATGACCATGTCTCATATTTTGATGATATTGGAGAAAATTGCAGAAATATTAGTGCAATAAAAATTGTAATTCCAAGTGATGAAAGTCCCTTTTTGCCTGAAAAGAGCACTTGATTCTTTATTTCGTTACTTACGTATAAAAACAGGTGTGGGATACGGTACGGTGTGATTCTGAACGTTCAGAGGAAAAAGTTTCTGTCTTGGATGCAGCTTACTCTGCAAAATTTTATGCATGTCAACTGATAAAAGGTTGCTACTAAATGTTTAGAGAATGCCTGCCTGGAGAAATAATTTGAAAGCAGCGAATGGTTTTGACTATTATCAACACGATGCTACTATGCCATACTGGTCAATATGTCTCTTAAAGGAGAGAAAAAAAAAGTTTTTGCTGTGTGAGTTTTTATTCAGATTGTGGAATTTCACTTCACGTTGGGCCACAGGTCTGTTACGTAGCTACACAGTTTGTTATACGAGCTGCATAATAACGACATCTAACACAACCTGTTGTGCTCTGTTCCCTTCTCGCTGTTTTACTGCACTATAAATAGTCTGTCTTTCTTGTAGGAGAACCAAAACAGTGGTTTAACTTACTGTCTGTTTGGAATATATTTCCAGTTTGTATATGCGAGTTAAACACAAACGGAGTCCTTCTCATTATTCTTAATGCATATGTTTGAAGTTCTCAATGGCACAGGTTACAAGAGTAAAGTCAACTAAAGCAGCAGCAGTTCTCGTTCCCAGTCATTTACTTAGGTGTTCATGTGACCTACCCAATTTAGGACTAACTGTTGAACTTAGTCACCTCTCACCCTGAAATTAGTAGCTCTCACCCTGAAATTAGGCTAGTTAGTAGAGCTTTCAAGAGGAAGTGTTTTGGATCCTTGGAATACTCAGGGTCTGTTATTTTTGAAGCTGTTGCATGGTCATGTTTCTTGTAAGGTGTTAAAATGACATCAATTTTCAGGGGACTCTCTTACACAGGGTTTAGTCTTCAATGGAAGTCTTTTGTAGGATAGAAGCAGGTTGATACCAGTTAGCTCCCTGAGTTAAAAATAAAAGGTCTTTTTTTTTTTTTTTGCTGGCTAATTAATTGTTTGCACTGAGGCTTCTGCTGATCCTCCTGTTTCCTGTTAAGTCAGCCCTCGAAGTGATGAAGATCTTTTTAGGGTAAAACATGAAGAGACTTGACTTTGTGGTTCTGTGTCTTATTAGGCACATGATCCAGTTCGTAGTAAGAAAGAAGTGTTCTTACTTACGTAAAAATTTAATAAGTGACAAGGTTTAGGTTTTTATAAATGAGTGCATTATGGAGAAGCAAGTTTGGATATGATGCTCGTCCCTACTACCTGTCTAGCTCTATGAGCACAGAACAGTATTTTAGTGAAACTACAGCACGTTCTTTTCCTTTGTAAGTTGTAAGGAAGAGAAAGGGTGTTGGAATGCATGTCTCTTAGGTTGTTTGTCTCTTTCATCAGCTTTTGACAGTCTCCTGTTCATTATTTGTAATACTTTGGGGCCATCAATGTTCGACAGAAACACAGCAATGAGGAGGAGGGGGTTAGAAAAACTATGTTTTATCTTGAAGGGTAAGGTGTAGGATGTGATTTTTATATGCTGTGGCTGCAGTAACTTTACATGTCAGTTCATTTACTTCTTTAACTTGGAGTGTGTTATTCACAAATACTTATTTCTGAATAAATTTGATTTGTATACCACTGTAAGTTTTCTTCTTCTGGGGAAATCTGAGTAACAACAGAACTGGCACTAGAGCCATCTGCCTTGGGGCTTAGAAAGGTAATGCTGCGTTACATTTTACTTTGAAAACTTGCAGTTAAAAGGAATTCTCATAATATTGAGTTGTTCTGCTTTGTACAGGAGAAACTTCATACTTACGTGAGGTAGAGAACTTTTTTTCCAGTAGCATTTATCTGTGTAACTTATTTCTGGGGGAAGTGAGTGAGACATCTGAAATGGCCTACTGTCTGCTCTGTTTTCCTCTGAGGAGGAGTATTTTGTCACTTTTGATAACAAGGATTGGGCCTGACATTAGCACTGGCAGTCTGTCTCACTGGAGTGTGTGTTATGTAGTAATATAATGGATGTGTGAGTATATATACATACGTATGACCTGCTCCTTGGCATGTTGGTGTAACAGTCCCCTCCTCACATTGCCTTCTGAGATAAGCTGATTACCTGTCTGATTGAAGAAGCTCTAAGTGAATAGAAAAATTCTAGTGCTACCTATTTGCAACGTAAATATTTGGCTTTGCAAAGCCAAACTCATGCATTCGTGAAGTTATTAAATTGTCATCAACTTCATTATACATTTAGTACTGTTCACCTTTGCAGAGAATTATGTCTTAGCGCCAAAACAGAGATCAGGTGATCTCTGACTTCAGAAAATACTCCTTCCATTTACATGATTGTGCTTAAAGTTAGAGTAAGTTGGCATATATATTTATCGGTAAGAGTTCTGAAATTTAAGTGTAATGTTGCTTGACAGACTTCTACATATTTAGTCCCATTTCGGTCTGGTTTTGCTGCTTGATCTGGAATAGCTTAGATTAATCATTATTTCATTTTAATGTGTGTAAAGTAGGCTGATACTTAAAGTGCTTGTCAGGTTAAGACTCTGCTCTGCTACATTTTATACAGACATGCACTTTGTCAGTTTCTTTCAGAGCATTCAGTGCTTTTCAAAACTATTTTTATAATTTAATGCATCTCAAAAAATATTCAGTATTTTTTTTTATTTGCAGGAGGTGTGTAAAAAGGCATACTTCAAAGACTGCATTAGGAAGCAAAACTCCACTAAACATTTCTCCCATGATTCTCTTGTTAAAAAAAGATATTTTGCCAATATCATAGTTTGGTTTTTTTAGTTGGTTGGTTTTTTTATATGGCAGTGTAGCAGTTGAAGTTGTGGAAACCTGCTTTGAGCTTTCCAGCTGAAGGTATAAATGAATCTCATGAACTACAGAAGTCGACCATTTTTGTTGCAGTTTCTTAAATTTCTTTCATTTATGGTAAATAAGGTATTTCTTTAACTGTCTAGGAGCATACCATGCAGTGGTTGCTGCGTAGATTGATTTGGTTGTTTAATTTGTGTCTCTTCCTAGCTATATGACTAATAAATCTGTATTTCCAAATGAACTCTTGACTGTTCATCTAGAAGTGGAAACAAACAAACAACGCAACTAAGATGCGATTGCCAGAAATTTACAGTTAGGAATTTTACATTTAGAAATCACATTTAGTTTTTTTAAATACATTTTCAAGATATTGAATTCAGTTGTGCATTTAAAGCAAGATCTCTGTGAAAGATTAAACTTCATGCTCTTTCACTACTTTCTTTCAATGCTTTCAACTTGGATTCTATTTGTAGAGATAAACATGAGGATGAGACAAATCTTCAGCTTACATTTTATCTGGTCATATCTCCTGTTTAGTTTAATCATGGATATCAGGTTCGGCTTTGGGTGAAATAATAGGACTAATACAGTCACTTCATTTTGAAATGATTATTTTTTAGAAATTAACATAGTTATAGCACATAGGAGTTTGATATCTTTTTGCGTTAGTAAATAAATAAGCTGATATTTATAAAGTGTTTAAAATTTGAATTCCAGAAAAATGATCCCCCGTTTCAGCTCAAACTTCCTCCGAAGGCAGCTAGACCTGAAAAAGAAATTGACCCGGAATATGAAGAAAAGATGGTAAGTGTTTTCACAACAAAACATAACTGCAACTTTTTATGACACTTGTTTGTTTGCTAGATCAACACAGTTACAAGGAGTTACTGCAGACTGGATATGTCAGAAAAGAAAAACAAAGAGTCATTTCAATGTTTAGTCCAATGTGGTGTTTCTCACAGTGGCTAACAGTCAATATTTAGTGAAGACTATGAGAACAGAGGAAGCAGATGGAGATAGTTCTGTTAAGTATGGTCCCACTCTCTGACATATTTTTGTCTGTGTGATTTCTGGAGTTGGACGCTGGGGTTTTTAAACTCAGTAGTTGTCAGTGGATTTTTTTTTTTTTCCTCCCTCTATAGATTTGTCTGCTTGCTTTCTTCCTGTTGTGTAGGTCTGGTTAAACACACCCTCTTGTGGTAGGGAGTTTCTATTCAATTGTATTTTATATTTAGAAGTCTCCTCTTTTGGTTTTTAATTTGTCTCTACTAGTTTTATTTGATGACTCCTTGAGTCATGTCGACACATCCTTCAGCTACTTCTTAAATGAGAGAAATACTGAAGCTGCCAGTTTCTCATCATATACAAACATAAAAGTTTTAAATGTTCATATGCTCAATAGTATGTGTGCCATAACAGTACCAAAGAAGATCTGTCCATGACACAAAGAGAGCTTGTAGTGCTGGAGAGGAAAGATAGAAGGGTGATGTCTCTGTTACAAAGAGGCAGAAACCAGGAGGACATTACAAGACTTACTCTTGACCAACACCTGTGGTTAATTTCTTGGTTGAAGCTGGTATCTGTTTCTTGTTGCATTTTTCTTAAAAGCTTTAATGTTAAATGGAAAGGATTTCATACCAGAGAAGCCAGGGAAGAGTATCGCTGTTAGCCATAGAAAAATTGATACCTACATACATGAATAGTTAATTTTTAGCCAAAGAGAAGACACACAAGTAAATATGTTCATTGAGAATGAGTTGAGTAAATAATTAAACTTAGTTCCACAGTAACACATGGTGAATTTACATCTTTCCTAAATTAGAATGTTAGTTACGTTGTTCTAAGAGGCAAAGGGAATAGGTCTCAAAAAATCTGCCTTTCATGAACTGTGCAGTTGTGAGCTAGATCTTTACTATTTATCAAGCCATGCTGCTTACAATCAGCCAGTAATTTTGTAGGCAAAGAAGTATGTTGTGGCATTCAGTACAGAACCTTAGCAGTTACGGTTAGCTTGCCAAAACCATCATGTGTTTTAGTTTAATGTAAGTCCTCTGAATGGGTTTGTTCTTACCATGCATAAGCATAAACATACATGTCTTTGCTCCTCCTTTTAGAATTTTTTCTACCTACTTGGTATTTACAGTTCATTCTGTTTTCAAGGTATTTACACAAATGGTCCAGTAATGAATGCAAGGGAAAAATAATAGTATTTTTTTCCAGGAGATGTTTATAAAGATGTTTATTTGCTGGTAAGTGGTGCACTATTAAAAGAAGTGCATTGCCCTCATGTGGCAAAATCGTGCATTGCACGTCAGATTCAATTCTCTTGCTCTTTGTTTTGTGTTATTGCTGTTAGACCACTTTTACATGCTTATAAGTTACCTGCAGAAGAGCTGTGTATTGTTTGTATATTTCTTAAAAAGGTTATGGTACAGAACTACAACTTCACTTTTGTAATTTATATCAAGATATGTAAATAGGATCACATGAAAATTGCTTTGAGTGGTACAGTGATACATGATGCTTAGAAATGGCATAGAGAAACTGATAACAATTGCATTCTGTCATTATCTGTCATTTACATTTTATCGTGTTTTTCTTTAAAATTATGTAATGTCTTTTAAATCTAGAGAAGGACATATGTTTTGATGTGTTAATGTAGTGAAGTGAATATACCTTGTTGATATGCCAAAACTGAAGTGGTTGAAATTTGAAATGTGACAGCAAAATTCACAAACTGCAGTGAAAGCAATATCAAGCTGGAACATCCATTACTTTAGTCACGCTTCTAAAAGTAGAGCTACCACACCATTGTCTTGGATCACATCCTGACAGCCCTTAAGCTGATGGAAGTTTTGCCACTGTCTTGAGCAAAGTTAGGATTTCATCCCTTACTGTTAGATAGAACCTTAGTTTTTTTATTTTTTGTAGACAGTACTTTCAAGTATCCCCTCACAGTTGCTGGTGTGCCATGCACGCTTTAAGCAATCTATACAAGTAAACTGCTTTGGGCTTGTTTTGCTCAGCTTTGAGTTTTGAATGGAAATGAGTTTCTGGGATGAGGTTATCAGTCCTGCCATGTCTTCCAGCTTGCTGTGGTGTTCCTGAAGGATCGTGTGAACTACCACACGTTATCGTAGGGTACTCTAAAGCAATTAATGCTTAGCTGTAAGCTGCAGCAGCTCAAGAGCTATTTCATGATACTTGTACACCTGAGTTGGCTAACAGTAGGCAGATGATCTTGTCAGTATTTCCTCATATAAGTTGTTCTCACAAGTGTCTGAATTCTGTTTCTTAATAAAAATACATTTTTTAAAAATTAATAAAAATTATTGCTTTTTCTTTTTTTAATTCTCTCCCAACTTTGGAAATTAGAAAGCAGATCGAGCAAAAAGGTTTGAATTCCTCCTGAAGCAGACGGAACTCTTTGCACACTTTATCCAGCCTGCAGCACAGAAATCACCAACATCTCCATTGAAAGTGAAGCTGGGACGGCCACGGATGAAGAAAGATGAGAAGCAGAGTTTGATTTCAGCTGGGGAGTATGTTTTATTTCTGACTTCTTGCACTTTCAAACAAATGCATTTTAACATATCTATTTAGTTAGTAGCATAGAGATGGTGCTTTAAGTAAGTCCAGAATTTTTCATGTTAATAATATATAACAATTTTATTTTACATAAATATGAATTCTGGTTTCTTTCTTTAGTTATCGTCACAGACGCACAGAACAAGAAGAAGACGAGGAGCTGTTGTCTGAGAGTCGAAAAACATCTAATGTGTGTATTCGATTTGAGGAGTCTCCTTCATGTAAGTATTGTATTGACAGTTTTCTAATTGCTGTGATGTAATTAAAATCTGAGCAGATTGCAATTAAAACTTTCTACTTAGAATTAGTATTATTCTACTTAGAGGAATCTTACATTTACAGATGTGAAAGGAGGAACACTAAGAGATTATCAGGTTAGAGGTTTGAACTGGATGATCTCATTGTATGAAAATGGTGTTAATGGCATTCTGGCAGATGAAATGGTAAGCAGTAATCTTTTGGATTTTTTGTGGTAATTATTGAGCAAAATTGAACATTCAAGTGCCTGTAGTATTGAATGTATATGCAGTAGTATGCATCATGCTACAACAGTAGCAAACAGTTAGATTTTTCACAACTGGAATTGTAATGTAATGAAATGAATTGTATTGCCAACATCTGCTGTGTAGTTTGCTTTAAACAACTTAAAGTGGCAGAATTCTGTAGTAGGAAAATTGTTTGAAACTCTTTCTGTGTGGTATTTCATTTCAGCAGGTTTCTTTTCCCCCCTTCTTTGTCAATGCAGGGTCTTGGTAAGACTCTGCAGACAATAGCATTGTTAGGCTATCTGAAGCATTACCGAAACATTCCTGGGCCACACATGGTCCTGGTTCCAAAATCAACTTTGCACAATTGGATGAATGAATTCAAACGCTGGGTTCCATCATTACGTGCTGTTTGCCTCATTGGAGATAAAGATGCCAGAGTAAGTGCTCTACATTTCAAAGATTTGTCAAAAACTAGCGCTTCCTTAATTACAGTATTTTTAGTAATCTTTAACTGTACTAATGTTGGAAATGCAAAATGTAATACTTACAACTATGAGGAAAAAATGCAAATCAGTAGGTGAAATAATAGACTGGGATCAAAGTACAGCTGTCTGACTTACCTCTTTTCTATTGTCTTCCTCTTTGATTTTTGCACATATGGTTTTTGGTCTCTTCTGTGTTTGCATTGTGACAGTATTTATTCATTTTCCTTTATTGCCCTCACTTTGTTACCTCTTTCTTCACCTTTTCTAGGTGATTTCTCCCACTTTTATGTCCATGCTTTGCCTTGTAACTAGGGCTCTGTTGTAGAGCTTTTCATCTTTCATAGTGAAGGCCTTGAAACAGGTATAGGGTGGTTTTCTAACTTGAAAGGAATCAATAAGCTGGATGTTCCTGTCAATTCTGTGGCTCCGATATGGACTGCATGGCTGCCTGTTACTGCTTGAGGGTAGAAAGGCTCTACAGAGGGATCTAGACAGGCTGAGACCAATTGTATGAGATGCAATGAGGCTCAGGGCCGGGTCTTGCACTTGGGTCAACAACGGCCCCATGCGATGCTACAGACTTGGGGAAGAGCGGCTGGAAAGCTGCCTGGCAAAAAAGCCCCTGGAGGTGTTGGTCAACGGCCAGCTGAACGTGAGCCAGCAGTGTGCCCAGAAGACCAAGAGCATCTTGGCTTGTGTCAGAAATAGTGTGGCCGGCAGGACTAGGGAAGTGATCATTCCCACTGGACCTCAAATACTGTATTCAGTTTTGGGCCCCTCACTACAAGGAAGGCATTGAGGTGCTGGAGCTTGTCCAAAGAAGAGCAATGAAACCGGTGAATGCTCTGACAACAAGTCTTATGAGGAGCGACTGAGGGAACTGGGGTTATTTTTACAAGTAACAAGGGATAGGACCAGAGGAAATGGTCTCAAGTTGCGCCTAGGAGGTTTAGATTAGCTATTAGGAAGAATTTCTTCACCAGAAGGGTTATTAAGCACTGGAACAGGCTGCATAGGGAAGTGATTGAGTCACCATCCCTGGAGGTATTTAAAAGATGTGTAGATACAGTGCTTAGGGAGATGGTTTAGTGGTGGACTTTGTAATATTACGTGAACAGTTGGACTCTATAATCTTAAGAGTCTTCCAACCTAAATGATTCTGTGAGAGTAGCTGGTGGTTCTGCCAGTGACTCGGACAGTTCCTTCCCGTGCTGTAGTCTTGGATTTGACTGTACTGTTCTTTGTAGATTGTTTCAATGTGAAGTCTGTTAATATTTGTACCACAGTGTGTTTATTGCTAGTTCTGTGGAATGAAATTAAGATTGTGTTGAAGGGCAGCGTGCACCTTCACTTTGTACTTTCTTTGCTTTCATTTGCATTGTCATAATGTTTCATTTCCTCATTTTCTATTTAATCTCTCTGTTCCGTGATGGCTAAAGCACCTCGGAGCTTACCTTTGCATTTGTAAATCGTGCATAGCTACCTATGCTTGACATAACCTCTTCAAGGCTGCGAACTTGAGCAGCTGTGTCTGTCCTACCAGCTGGGGTGATCTGTGTACCCTACCAAGTAAGATCTTGGAAACCTGCGTGTGTGGCTTTTCCACAGGGTGATGTTCTTTCATATGAAAGGGTTTATATGCCTAGGTGTGTATCCTTTACACAACAGAGATGGGACAGAGGAGGGAGATCTTTAGGAAAGAGAGAAGATGGGAGTGGGCTACACAAGTTGTTTTGAAACACTTTTTTTGTGGATTGTGTCTTTGAAGTAGAGAGTTTTTTTTCCCCTATTAGTAGTATGTACTGTACGTAAATTACAGAAAAATTATGCTGAAGAGTAAATATTTAGTTTCAAATAGGAGAAAAATTGTATTTTGCTTAACCCCAGCTGATGATCTGTCTGTGCCTAACATAGAATGAATTGAAGGCTTTTGTTACAGTAACTTTCAGATACTGAGAAGATGTTTGAGTCTTCTTTTGTGTGCTAGCTTAGCACATCAATAATGTTGTTGGAAATAGGTTTCACAGAATTCCATATAAATTGTTCACATCTATAAGTGTTTATTCATTTAATTGTTCTGCTTTAGGCTGCTTTTATCCGTGATGTTATGATGCCTGGTGAATGGGATGTTTGTGTTACATCATATGAAATGGTAATTAAAGAGAAATCAGTCTTCAAAAAATTTAACTGGAGGTACCTGGTAATTGATGAAGCCCACAGAATAAAGAATGAGAAGTCTAAGGTAAACTCAAAATTATTTGATACTTTGAAGATAATTTCACACAAAAGTTTTCATGTGATTTGAGCAGATTAAGTGTTAGGTGTGGCGTTTTTTGTTGTGGTTTTTTTTTTGTTTGGTGGTAAATACAAAATTCATAAGTAGCTCACTGTCTTTAAATTTAGTTTCCATAGTTTCAGGTTTCAGAAACTGATGAAAATTCATTATGTTTAAATCTACATGATGGTGATAACTATTCATTGTGTTTCTAGCTGTCAGAGATTGTACGTGAGTTCAAGACAACAAATCGATTGCTGCTTACAGGAACTCCTTTACAGAATAACCTCCATGAGCTGTGGGCATTACTCAATTTTCTTTTACCTGATGTCTTCAATTCTGCGGATGTAAGTTGAGATTTGGAAGTACAGTCTTGTTCTTGTTATTTTGATTCCCAGGCTGCTTTCTGCAGAAGCGAATGACCGGTCGAATAAGAGACACGTGGTGTGGAAGACCTGGATTTGGTAGAAGCTCTGTGGCTTACCTAACTGTAGGCTCCTTTTTTGGCTCTACCTCGTTAAAACAGTGCATTCAGTTAGTGCAGATAAAGCCTCAGGACAATAACAGCAAATGTAATACTTTAAATAGATCAAGAATTATGCAAAGTGGAACAAAATTTGGGAAAGCAATGCTGATTGAAGAATATGAAGCATCCACATAGGCGTAAGCCTTTTTTTCATTTAGAATTTGAGTAATCTTTCTCCTCTTTTACTATTAATGTTTCCTTGTACTTGTATTGCTTTCTTCCATTGTTTTTGCTC
The DNA here is from genome assembly GCA_011801015.1 of Ardeotis arabs. Taxonomy (NCBI): domain Eukaryota; kingdom Metazoa; phylum Chordata; class Aves; order Otidiformes; family Otididae; genus Ardeotis; species Ardeotis arabs. The sequence continues at coordinate 15,642 of JAAGAY010009287.1, forward strand.
TTGTCCATCTCCTTTACTTAAGGATCGTTTTCTTTTTCTTTTTTTACCTTCTTGCTCTATCATTACATAAGCTCTGAGGGGAAGAACTTGGAGACTGCAATGATGAGTGTGGAAAACGCTTGTAAATTAAGCAGAGTAATAGTATTCTGTCTGTGGAGTTACTCAGTTGACTTGAATGTTACAACGTGTTGGGGAGCTGGCACAGAATTACAGACTGATTTTTCTTTCACTCATAGAAGTCATTTGTCTCAAGATCTGTGCTACTCTCAGCTGGAGTGAAAGAGTGTCAATATGTGTCTGTTAAAACTACAGATGATAAACTGTTCATACCAATTGTGCTGTTTCTCACCACAGGATTTTGACTCGTGGTTCGACACTAAAAATTGTCTCGGTGATCAGAAACTTGTAGAAAGACTTCATGCTGTAAGTAATTAAAGCTGTAATCACGTGTCGTCATTAGCATACACAGTGTAAAAAAGAAAAACAGATCATCTCTCGAAGATGAACATGAAGGTATTTAGTTACAGAAATGCCCAGCAGAATTTTCATGAATTAAATATTGGAAAATTAAATTCCACTTCTGTACTGGGAGTAATAGATACTGCCTTCTGTAACATTACTGTTTGAAGCAGACAAAATGTGAAAAGAAATAATTTTGAGATCTTTTTTAAACCATTTGTTATTGTGAATATTATACTGATGCACATGTCATGCTAGTCTGAATAAAGGCATATTTTTACTTTTATTTTGCTGTGCATGAGATAAAAGATGTTTTTCATCATACAGTAACAAAACAAATTAAAAGGAGATAAAACATAGATTGCTTATCTTTGAAATGTTGGTGTATTTTGTGTGCACTGCTAGTGGAAATGAAACAGAGCTTATGTTAAAAGGTAATAAAGATTTTATAAACTTACGGGTTTGGCCCTTGCTTAGGATAACAACTGGGATGAACATGGCAGTCTTTATGCAGTGTTACTTAGCTTATTAGTGAACTTAGCCTATTAGTGGACAACTTTATTTTGCAGATTTTAGTATAATTTTTCTGAAGGAGTCACCATGACAGCAATAGATATTGGCTAGTCTGAATAAATATCAGATAATTGAATCTGTTAATTTTGTATTTGAGGCAATCAATTTTCTAAATTTATCTGTGGAAAATCTCTTAATTTGTGCAGGTTTTGAAGCCATTTTTATTACGTCGCATAAAAGCTGAAGTAGAAAAGAGTTTGCCTCCAAAGAAGGAAGTAAAAATTTATCTTGGGCTCAGCAAAATGCAGAGGGAATGGTGAGTTATTTACATCAAAGTAAGAATCTTTTCTGATGAAGAACACTACAGCTCTGCACACTGTTGTTTGTTTGGGTTTTTTTGGTTTTTTTTTTTCTTGTAGTTGCATGTTAAGACAGTCAGATGGAGAAGCCTATTTATAGTTGTCTTTGGGACTTTTTTTAAAGATACACAAGTTAAAAAGAGCTCAGGAAGGATAATGAAAAGGGTTGGGAGGAAGAAAGCAGAAACTTATTTTCTTTTCTTAATTTTATTTGAAAGAACATATTCCTGTGGAGTTTCCTCCTTTGATGCAAGTGTGTATGCACTAGTAAAAGTCTGAGCTGAAATTAAAATAAAACCTGAGAAGCCACATACCTAGAAGAGATGTGACAAATGGAGCTAGGTCAGTGTAGCAGCTTCAGTCAAATATATGATCTCTTTAATCCACTTTGTAGTTCTAAAGTGGAAGTGTAAGTTAACCCAGTAAATGTCAGATCATTGTCACTCTCAGACAAATTGCCTTTCGTGTTTAGGTATGGATTTATAAATCCTTAGTAACGTCCTTAGATGTTTTCACCAACTTTTGTAATAATATAGCTCATTATTGTATAAACAAAGCAAACTCCCACATCCAGAAGTAAGTAATTGGGGTATTACAGGGTTTCATTCATTGTTTAAATATAAAATAAAAACTGAGAATTGTTCAAAACTGCCTGTAAAACTTCAGGTATACAAGGATCCTGATGAAAGATATTGATATCCTGAATTCAGCTGGGAAAATGGATAAGATGCGTCTGCTGAATATTCTGATGCAGCTGCGGAAGTGCTGTAACCATCCGTACCTGTTTGATGGTGCTGAGCCAGGCCCTCCTTACACCACTGACACCCATCTCATCACTAACAGCGGTAAAATGTTAGTTCTGGATAAACTGCTAGCAAAACTCAGAGAGCAGGGTGAGTACAGTTTATGAACAGTAGTGATCTGAATGCCCATTGTAAGCAAAACTACATTTCAAAAATTGCATAGATTCATTCTTGTTTTTCTTCCAGTGAATGCATTCATTACTTTCAGTGAGTTGGTTTTTTGTGGGTTGTTTTTTTTTTAAAAAATAATTTTTTCTGTAGATCTTAACGCATGGAGGGAAGGAAGTCTTACAGGAATGGTGAGGAAGACTAATATAGAGAAGTAGAAGGAAAGGAAGAGTAGAGCCTCCCTTCTGCTGTCTTTAAGAAAATTTCTGATGAGAGGATTAATTTATCTGTGCATATCAGTCGTCAGCTACTTATCTTACCGTGGTTTCAAGTGTTCTGTTTCTTCAACTATTTATTTCTTCTGTATAAGTTATCAAATAACCTGTCTTGAGGAGAAGTTAATACTAGAAAAGTAACTTCAGAAGAAAGACTTATTTGAGTAAGTTAGGCATACTATAGAATATTTCACAGGAATTGTTACTCATGCTCTGTGGTAGGCTCTGTGATAAGATTAATGTGAAAACATAAACCCGATGACAAAACCTTCTGTGGTGTTCTCTCAGGTTCCAGAGTTCTACTTTTTAGTCAAATGACTCGCTTACTGGATATTTTGGAAGACTATTGCATGTGGCGTGGGTATGAGTACTGCCGACTTGATGGACAGACGCCACATGAGGAAAGAGAGGTGAGAAAGTTCTATATAAACAAGAAATTCCTTTGTTTACCTATTAGATTATTAATTATTTACATATATATATACGCACAGCTACATCATTGTTTAAAGTAAATAAAAAATTCTGTAGTTTAAAAAGGCTGTTAAGGGTATATGTTTTTTCCTAACCACAGTCCACAGTCAAGTAGGTTTCATCTGTTCCTCAGCTAAATGTAAAATGTAATATTTTATGGACTCAGAATGAATTTTTCCACTTGTGCAAACCTACAGTTTCTTACTTCTATTAAAAATTGGTTTTGCTATGAAAATTCTGTGAATTCTATGAATTTCAAAGAAATTTAATTGAAAAGCCACCAACATGTTGGAAGCTTGTTTGAAAACTCCCATGCTTTAATGACACCTTTTTTTCTTTTAGGAAGCAATAGACACATTTAATGCTCCCAACAGCAGTAAATTCATTTTCATGCTGAGTACCAGAGCTGGAGGTCTTGGAATTAATTTGGCAACTGCTGATGTGGTTATTCTCTATGATTCAGACTGGAACCCTCAAGTAGACCTGCAAGCCATGGTGAGTTAATAACATGTTTGTTTGTAAAATTGTCATTGTTTTATTTTGTATAAGTGTTTCCAGAACTTGCATTTTTGTTATTTTTCTTTACATTTTGTATTTAATACCAAGAAACTAAGGGGTTGATTAAAAAGGGCATGAACAGAATTGTGGAAGAAACTGTAGCTTTTTCTCTGTAAATATGTCTTAATTATTTTCATAATTTAATAAAGTTACTTGTGGCAAAATACTGTATAAATATTGTTTATCCATATAATTATTCTTAATTCTTTTTCCAGAAGACAACAGTAAATGAATAACAGAGGGCCGTTTCCAAAATAATAGCAAAGAATTAAATGCATGCAGCTTAATTTTCCTCCCTTTTGGGAAGCTTATGCTTTTGCAACCCACCTTGTTTCTGCACCAGTGTAAAATCATTCTGTGGTGACACCAGGGAAAAAAAAACCCTTATCTTTGGGTTAAACATACTAAAATCCTCTCTTTCTGAGTGCTGAATATAAAAATAAATCAAGTCTATAATTTGTTTCATGTGGAAATCGCATGATTCTTCTTGCATGATTGAGGGAGTGGGGCATTTGTTCTGTGGTTTGCGGGGGATTTTTTGTTTTTGTTCTGTTTGTTTGTTTTAAATGCCCTGAAATTCATCAAATATTTACTGTGAATAACTCATCCTTTCGATATGCATGCCAAGTACTAATAGTAGACTGACTCCCTGGAAACTAATGAGTGTGATTTGTGAGCTTCATTTGGATTTTCAGGAAGAAATTAGTATTATACAGGAGAGTAAAAGATTTAACGACTCATGTTTAAAGGGCAGTCAGAAAATCCTGGTACTGATAGCTTGAAGGCCAGCTGTTTAACTTTTCTTATTAAAGAGGACAAATTAATATTTTTATTCGTGTATTCCAGTGAGAGTAAACACATGTTTTGTTACAAACAAGTACAGTGTGTTAGTCATACAACCTCGTTGCTGTGTATTGTACCTGTACTATGTGAGCTGCAAATAGGTGGTTTAACGTAGCTGGCCTGGGACAACTGCAGTATTGAAGCTGTGGTGCATGGAATTCCTCACGGAATTAATATGCTCAAGCCAGGGCTGCCAAAGTTTCCATACCTGTGTCAAGTGAGAGAATTAGTTAGAAAGCAGTGCAGAAGTGTGTGGGTATGTACTGTTGTGTCTCCACTTCCCAATTGCAGTCTAGACAGACATTCGGTTATTATCTTAATTTACAGTGAGGTAGATGCACTTACTGCTATAGAATGACCCAAACTTAAAAGGTGTAATAGCCAGATATAAGAAAATATGAATATACTGGGTTTACATTTTTGTATACTTTTAAATAAGCAAGGAACCAAGAAATACATGCTAGTTTCAGTCTGCTGTTTCTGCTGTATAGCAAGCTAACTGTCTATTGCTTGTGAGTTTTTGTTGCTGAACACTCATTGATTTATGTTTGTTAGGATCGTGCGCATCGTATTGGTCAAAAGAAACCAGTACGGGTGTTTCGACTAATCACTGATAATACTGTTGAAGAGAGGATTGTAGAAAGAGCTGAAATAAAACTGAGACTGGACTCTATAGTTATACAACAAGGTATCAACTGCTATATATGTTTGTCTGCAACAGAATTGTTCAGTCCCTTAAAGTATGGGTTAAATAACTGTACAGATGTACAGTATGAGAGAAAGCAGGCCTTGTGTATAATAGCAGTACACTAAATCAACCTAAGAAACTATAATGTATAAATTATTCACTTGTTCAGCTGAAATTTTTTGAAAAAAAATTGTTTTCCTAAATAATGTGGGCATAGACTTAAACTAAGACTCTAAATGAGGAAAGCAAACTCCAGCTGAATTGTTTTTTGTGGTATGTTGGAAAGCAAAAAAAAAAAAAAAAAAAAAAAAAAATAAAAAAAAAAAAAAAATTCCATGACAGATATATATACATGTGCTTCTTTTCACATATGAATTTACTTAAAACTGCTTTGTGTGTCTTTGTTCAGAAGCTCTTGAAGAATAGTTTATCCAAAACTAAGGTTCTCAAGCTAAGTTTGGAAGGTTGTACTTCTAAAAGAATGGGCTACAGAAAGGATGACGGTCAAAATTTTGATGGTCTGTTAAGAGGTGAAATTTTGGGACAGAAATTAGAACTTTGGGAAGAATATTGAGAGATTTGGGTTGAAATCAGAGAATTGAGTGTTAAAAGTCTTAAGTACTTCTTAATGGTTTTTATGGAATACTTTGTCATCGTTCATCTGGAAATAGGATTTTGATCTTAAAAGTTCAGCTAACTTTGTAAGACTATGATCTTAAACATAAAATTTGGATTATCTGAATGTGAAACATTCTTTGTTAGGCTTGATCCAAAGTTGATTTGATTTTTTTTTTTTTATTAGTTTTCCCTGAAGTTCCCAATTTCTGTTTATTTTCAGCTCAAGTGAAACGTAATTTCTTCTGTATGGTTCTTTTGTTTTTCCTTTCTTGTTCTGCCTGTGAACTAAAAAAATCCACTGTTTGCATGGTCCTAGTAGAACTTTTGTGTTATAACTTTCAATATATTTCTTCTAATTTTAGGAAGGCTCATAGACCAGCAGTCTAACAAACTGGCAAAAGATGAAATGCTGCAGATGATCCGGCATGGAGCCACACATGTTTTTGCTTCCAAAGATAGTGAGCTGACAGAAGAAGATATAACCACTATTTTAGAAAGAGGTGAAAAGAAGGTTAGACAACAGTTTCGTACAGAATTCAGAATGTGTCAAACATTAAATATATATGCACAAAATAGAAATTAAATCTGATTACGTAAATCTATTTTTATGCCCAACTGTTACTTTACTACTCGTAAATATTTCAAAGCTTATGAAAGTTTTGAAGGAGTAGAATTAATGAGTTACAATTATTTTCAAAGTTCAGATTGTGTGTACCGTATCTTAAGCACTACTTATTTTGTGGGCTTTTAGAAAGATGTAAATTTTATGCCAACAATTATAATAGGCACAAAACCTTTATGGAACTTTAATAGGGATTGAGTAGCTCTGTGGAAAAACGAACTACCCTTTCAGCTCCAAAGAGCTGGGCATAAATTTAATTTAAACTTAGAAGTTAAATTGTACAGTTGTAGGGCTACATCCCAGCATAATAAATTTAGTTTAATGGAAATTCTTGGAATCCGATCGTTCAAAATTGAAAAGCACTTTGGGTGTCCTCTCCTTACAAGAAAAACGTAAGTAAAAGTCTAAAGCAGAAAAAGACATTGAGAATGTTTTGATAATGATGAAAGCTGGGGTTTTTTTTTTCAGAAAAGATAAAACAGCTTGAGTGAGCCTAAAAGTATCTTCCTGTATTTTTAGACAGCTGAAATGAATGAACGATTGCAGAAAATGGGGGAGAGTTCCCTACGAAATTTCACGATGGACACAGAGATGAGCTTATACAACTTTGAAGGTGAAGATTATAGAGAAAAACAAAAGGTAATTTTTCTTTAAGACTTTAGTTTAGAGATACAAGCATAAAGACTGTACTAGAAATGTTATGGCTATAAAGTTTATTCTAGAGAAGTAAGAAGCTACTGAAAAATTCACTTAGCTCTGCAGAAGCATCAATATTCTGAATTTTTGTTAAATTGGCTTTCAACACCACTGTCTTGCTTCATGATGAAATCTGATAGTATTGCTCAGATTTTATCCTTTCTGCAGCAAAACCACTGTGTTGCATCCTACTATACTGCTGCAGTCAGAATTATTTTGCTGCCACGTAACTAAGAGGGAAAAACAGGCCTGAGAATGATTTTTATATGTGGAAGTTGAATGTAAATCTTTTTTGCAGTGAAGGTTTTAGTCACAAGCATTAATGTGAATTGTTTGTACAACAATTTGCCTAATTATAGAAGGATCATCCAAACAAAGAGGTATTACTCAGCGTCCCACAACATTATGTCTGCATCTCTGGTTTGTGTAGGATGTATAGTCAAGCTAGTCTTAAGGTCTTATCTGGAATCCGATATGTGAACTCTTTGTTAACTACAGAATGCCCTTCTGACTCAGATTTCTTACATTATCTAGTTATAATCAACTATAATTTCTAGCTTATTTTTGAGCTCTATTATAGTATCCATATTGTTGAGCACAACTGTTAGATTTGCCACGCAATATTACTTCCTGTTTTGAGGTGCCACATTAGTGAGTATTTTTGTGGCTTTAGGAAAGCGTACAGTTACTCTCATACCTTTTTATTCTATTCTGCCTGTAGCTGAGCATGATGGAATGGATAGAGCCTCCAAAACGAGAACGCAAAGCTAATTACGCAGTTGACGCTTATTTCAGAGAAGCTCTACGTGTTAGTGAACCAAAAGTCCCAAAGGTAAGAAGTTGGCAAGTATGGAGAGGTCTTTATGTTGTTCTTTTGCTCTTCTTCGTGTTCCATCCCCTGCACTCGCCCTGTGCTGCTGAGAACATGAATATATTTGCAAAGTGATAGATTGCCACGGATGCTGAATTATGGCAGTTTTACTGCACAGAAATTGAGCTTCTATAATGATAATGTACCTTTGTATTTTTGAAGGCTCCACGACCTCCAAAACAACCAAATATTCAGGATTTCCAGTTTTTCCCACCACGGTTATTTGAACTTCTGGAAAAAGAAATCCTGTATTATCGTAAGACTATAGGATATAAGGTAATGCTTTTTCTCTCTTCAAATTAGTGAAATGTATTTGTATTCCTCTCTGCAGATTTACTGCAACCTTGACAATGAAGTGAATGATACTGCAGCTAAAAATATACCGTTCTGGTCTTATGTTTTGCAAAGTGCTTCTCAGTGTGAAGGAAACTGCATAAAACCTCTGTTCTCCTTTTTCTGTTCCACTGTGGAACAGAAAAAGTAATCTGTAATTCCATCCTTCATTAAAATTTTCGTATCTGTGTAGCTCTGTGGGTTTTGTGGCGGGTTCCTAACAATCAAATAGAGTAGGAAAAAGGAAGACAGTTCTGATGCTTCGTATACTTCTCAAAACCAAAAGTGTGATATGTGCTCTAAGGTGAGAAAATAGTTTCTGGCTAATATAAGATCACCTTCCAGGGTATGATTTTTTTTTTCGTTATAACTTTTGTATATCTTGTGCAGAAAGTAACTTCAGGTAATGCTGAAGTTGACTTTGTGTTGATATAAAGGTAAGTAAAGTGACATGAATTTTCCTTACATTTTTCTGGGATATAATGTGTTTAAAGGTGTGGAGAAATCTGAATGTATTACTACAAAAAGAAAACCAGACAACAGACTTATCTTTTTTTTTTCTTCCTACTATGACTTCGCTGAATTTCTCCCTCTTCCCTGTTGACATTACTGGATAAGCAGTGAACATGGATTCTGTTTTGATGTTGATCTTCATTACTTGCACCAGTATTGACTGAGTAAATCAAATGGATCCCCTGCTTCCAGACATATAACTAAC
>JAAGAY010009292.1:0-47493 GCA_011801015.1 Ardeotis arabs
AAAAGGAAAATTGAAGGGGGGAAAAAGTAAAAGGGGGAAAGAATCCCTGTTTAAATTAAGATTGATCAAAAAAAAAGGTGGCCGGTGTCTAAGGATGCTCTTTACAAGGCAGGGGTTCATTTTCCGGCCATGGGCCGGGCAGAGCAGTGCACCCCTGTGCCCGTGGGGTCTCCCCTCGGCTCTCGGGGCAGGCAGGGGGACCCCGCACCCACCACCCACCTGGCCGGGCCCCGGGAGGGGATGGTGGGTGCCCTGCCTCACCCCTCTGCAGCCCAGTGCGTGTGGGAGCTGCCCTCGCTGGGACCCCACTGGAAGCTGCCCCATCACAGCAGCAGAGCTCCCTCCAGGCATCGTCCCCACCGCTCCCTGATTTCATTCCTCTGGTGCAGCTGTGAGAAATAATATTTATTTCTGCACAAAATGATAACTTTGTATCTTGTTAAATGACATACCTACAAAGATTTTTTTTCCCGACATTTAAACCATATTGTGTAGGCAAAGGCTAAGGCTGGGAGGAATTTTTACAGATGAGTAATAAACCTCTGGAAAAAAAAAAAAAAAAGAAAAGATTTATGATGGAAAGCTGACACAACCTTAAGTGGATAATTCAATTTTTACTCCCTTTCTTTGTTCCCAACAGAGGCACTTAGAGCTACAAAGCCCAGGCACATACTATGGATCCTGGGGCTCGGAAGCCCCCCAGCGCTCTTTGCTGCCGGCCCCTGCCCAGGCGCACTTGCAGTGGGTGCCAGCAGCGCCGATAAACACAGATTTCCCTTTTTTGGGGAGCTTCCCTCGCCTTGCCACACACACCCTCACCTACATCACTGCTGGGGTTTTGTCTGGGTTTTCTTCCAGCTCAGTTTTTCTCATGGCTGGGAATTAATCTCTGAACAGGTTATGGTCTCTGTGCCTTCCTGACAAATTTATAACTATAAATTAACCCCAGGGACATTTTTGGATGCTTTCCTTAACTAAATTCTGATTTCTTTCCCTGTATGTCACTGCACCTTTCTAATCTTTTTACTAACAAAATTTTTTTTCAACCTGGTAGTGATGCAAAGAGAGGTGCAAGAGCATTTTTGAGAAAGACACCAGAGAAACCAAACTGGGTCAGGGCAAAATGCAGACACAGAGGGGAAAAATAGCTTTCCCCAGACAAAAGCTCCTGGGTTTTTGTGGGTAACACTTTGCACAGCCTGGGATTTGCTAAGCTGTTGCTTCCCATCAAGTTTCTTGTCAGCGTAACGTCATTCAAAGAAGGGAATATGGAGGAGTGATGAAAAGGAGAAGGCTGTTTTTTAGGCATCCTGTGGCTGAGCATTATTTCCTCCCAAACTGGCTGGCAGGGGTGAGATTATTTCTGTTGCAGCCGCAAAATTTACAGCTTGATCAAAATTTCATTGCACTGAAAAGTCCCATAGCCCAGGCTTATCAGCTCAGTTGATTTTGAGTCTCAAAATTTAATGTAACAATAGCCTGGAAGTTTTGCTTTTAAGTAAGAAATTCCCAGCATGGAGCATTTGGGAATGATGGGAATCAATACTGTGATTGATCCTGCCCAAAGATCAATGCATTTTCATTTAGGGATTGTGTTTACTGAAGAAGGACATTATTTGCATTTTAATCCAGATTTTTTTTTAAAAAAAATCAACATCTCAAACATTCCCTTGTGCTGGAAAAAAAAAACATTTCCCACCTACACATGTCCTGCTTGTACGCACTTGCATGCTTGCATGCACACACGATTGCACGTGGCCGGTTGCCACACACAGGATCGCTTCAGCCCGACGTGCACACGTGTGTCACCGCCTGGAAAATGCACGCACGGACACGTGAAGTCACAGCATGCATAGCTCATGGCACATGCATGTACCTACAGTCACAGCACGGGCATGTAATTGCAGCAGAAAGATGCAATTAGCACACACACATGCAACCACAGCCCATGCACGTGCAGTCATGGTACACACGTGTATACAGTCATGGCAGGTGTGCAAACACAGCACAAGCATGCAATTACAGCACGAACATGCGATCACAGCACACGTGTTCAATCACAACACTCACACACGTGCAATCACAGCATGTGCACCCGCTCACAGCAGGCACACGCAATCACGGAACTTGCATGCAATCGCAGCGTGAACACGCAATCACAGCACGTGTGCAATCGCAGCGTGAACATGCAATCGCAGCACATGTGCAGTTGCAGCACATGCACACACTCACAGCACACGTGAAATGGCAGCACACGTGCAATCGCAGCACAAACATACAATCACAGCACACATGCAATTGCAGCACAAACATGCAATTGCAGCACTCACCTGCAATCACAGCACACTCATGCAATCGCAGCACACATGCAATCACAGCACACCCATGCAATCGCAGCACATGTATGGTCACAGCACACGCACACACCCACAGCACACGCGTGCGATCGCAGCACCCACGCCCGCGTCCCCGTGCGGCGCACAGCCCCCCCCCACGCCACACGCACCCGTACCCACCCAGGAGCGCCCTGCGCAGGCACCCACCTCTCCCCCTGCTCTTGCACACACAATTACCAGACGCACAGGCATATTTTTATTGCAGCTGTCAGGAACATGAAAAACCTTTCTGCCAGCACTCAGCACGGGCAATTTATGAGCCTGCTCTGTTTGAGTGAGGAGGGGGCGGGTGGGGATCAGAGAAGAAATGATGGGAGAGAAAATGGCCCATAAATTGTTCGCCGTGATTTACACTGGAGTCCATTTGCAGCCTATTCTTTTTTTTTTTCTTTTTTTTTTTTTTTCCCCGGAGCCGCACACACGCAGATCTCTCTCCCGCTCCCCTTCGCGCCGGGGTCCTGAGCCGGCCCAGCTGGAGGAAGGCAGCGAGCAGAGTTCAGTTGGTGCAGACAGAGCTAAAGTAAACAGACGTGGTCATTCGGCAGGCAGTTAGCAGCCTCTGGACAGATGAGCAGGCCTTGGCGGGACCACACACGCAAACCCCTCCAAGACCACACAGGGACCCGGGCCGCCTCGGCTTGGCACGCAACGCGTGCCGAGGGACGCTGCTCCTTCCCATCGTGCGGTGTTGGGGCTTCTCCGGCGTCTCCAAGCCCTCCCCGGTGGCTTCGGGAAGGGTTTCCTGCCCGTGGCCATCCCGGTTCCTGCTGCTGGTGGGGCGATGAGCCCTGTCACCCGGCCCCGGGGAGCACGGTATACGTTCCTCGGCGGGAGACACCGCGTACTCCGGGAAAAATGCCACCGCTGTTTCCACAGCTCATAAAGTCATCTGCTGGCCTTCTCCTTCTCTCCTTTCAAATTTGGCCCATCGGTCTCGCACTTTCCTCTCCATCACTCACCACAGAGGCACCAAACCTGTGCCAGCAGCCCAACCTTTTAACCAAAAAAGCCCCTTTTTTGGAGCAATGCTCTCTGCTGAGGTTGAACGGCCTCATGGTCATTCCTGAAGCTCCACCTTGGCTGGGGAAACCCTCCCCTGAGCCGCTATAGTTAATTCATCTGACAATGTTGTGTGTAACCAGCACACTCAGGCACTACACAGCATCCCTCTTCCTTGAGCGGATGCCAGCATGAAGGAAGGATGCTTCCATCCTTGAACCCCACTGAGCTGGTTGCTCAGATGCTCCTCTGGTCCTTGCATTGCCTGCAAGTGTCCCCAAATCATGCTCCCTGCTTCCTAGTCTTTTATCAGATGGCAAGCATCACCCTTGTTCTTCCCCGACCCTGGTCAGTCTGGGATTCGCAGCCAGGAGACCAATGGTGAAAGGAGTTTGGTGCTCGTCCTACCAGGACGGGCTGAGCTGGAGCCATGGAGGTGTCAGCATGGGAAAGTCCCACTGGCTCTTCATACCCACCTTGACCTACATGTCCAGGGTCCCTCCCAGAGTCCTGGCCTCACCGCAGGGCCAGGCTGCTGCTCCAGCATTGCCCGCTCCCAGCCAGCCAAGCAGAGCCCTCGCTGTAGGAGAAATCAGGGATTTCCTGGAAATGGCTGAGGGAGAACGGGGGTGGAGGTCAGAGGAAGAGCCTGCCACCATTCCCTCTTCACTATTTCCAGTTCCCAACAGTGCAGCCACATTTTGGCCCGCCACAACCACCACCCTGCTGAGACCGGTGGGGTGAGGTCTCCCAGCTTGCCGTGCCCGGAGCGCTGAGCTCATCCTATTTTTTTCAACCGTTCCTCATCCCAAACACTGCCCGTGCCTTTTCACCCTCTCCTCAATAAGCCCTTCCAGGTCCCCTTCCATGAGGGAATGGGATCTTCCCCTCGGAGCAGCAGCCGGGCCAGCGCTCGGGCGCATGAGATTCTAAAACCGGCTCAGCGTTCTCCGGAGTGAACGCTGAGAAACCACATTTGCCTGTCAGGATCACATTAAAGCATAACACAGACCCTCATTTTCCCACTCCTTTGGCTCCGAGGGCGTTTCGGTCCCTGCTGAGAAACACGAAGGTCGCGGCCTTCAGGTTTCCAGATCTGCCCTTACGCACCGTGGGGAGATCTGACAACGGCCGTATTATTTATATACCCAGGCGGGGGCCGCCTAATGAAACCCAGAGATTTTTTTATTGACACACGTTGGGGCTTTGGGGGAAGAGAGCAGCAATCTGTCGGGCGGGCGGCGTAAACACAGTGGCTGTTCGCGTGGGGTCGGTGGACTTTTCAGGGACTTTCCGCACCGGCTTTGCCAGCGCTTAAATCGTGCCGGGGTCGCTTCGGCGGGGTGCGCCGGGAGAGCGGGGTTTTTTTGCTGGGTGCTTGGGGAGGATGGGTGGCACGGATAAACCCAATTCCCCGCTGTAAATAAGGAGTGGGAAGCGGTTTTGTAAACGCAGGCATTGCTGGGGGGGTAAAAAAGGCAGTGGTGAGAAATGTATGATTTTTTCACGGATGATTTAGGAGAGGAAAAAGAGATGCAATTAAGGACTTTTTCACCCAGAAAGAAATTATGAATTCTCAGCCTGGAGCTGATCCTTCTTACGCTGCCAATAGCCACGGTGGCGGCCTTTTTGAGGGGCAAAGTCGGTATTTTGGTGGTCCGGATGCCTTTGCGGATGCGGCAAAAGGCACTGACATCGGGGTGCCCCTGCGGAGCCCGGTTGCAAGGTCCCATCCCCGGTGCCCTGACCTCTAAACTGTGCCGAGGGCTGCCTGGGTCTATTCCGGGTGCGGGAGGAAAGAGACGCTTTTCTTGGCAAGGAAACGACTCCTAAGTAGTCTCCTCGCAAACCAGCGACACGTAGGGAAATCGTGGCTGAGTACATTTGAGTCTGGCGTTTAAAAAGGGCTGAAAAATGATCGCAGTTTCCTTTGGCAGTTGCTGCGGGAGGCTGACGAGGTGACCTTTCAGGAGATTCTGTTTACTGCAGCCGCGGGGCTTGGAGCATTGCGTGATCTCGGCAAATCTCCGTTCCCTGCCTTGGCTCTGACCCTTCCGCCCGTCGGCCAAGCGGAGCGGCAGTCGGCGAACAATAGAGAGGATACCTCGCGCATACTGGCGGCGATAAATCACGCCGATCCTTTCCCATAGGATCTCAGCAGATGAGAATCACACATGGCCCTACATCCTCCGCCCAGCACCGGGTGGCTCCGCAAGGTGCAAGGCGAAGCCGGTTTTTACGGTGCCGTGCGGGAGTCGACGCCGCATTTTACTTTTAGAGATGAGCCACCGAAAGTGGTGGAGCCAGGATTTTTTTTTTTTTGCTCAGAGGACTAAAGTAAGTGTGATGACAGGAGTCCTCCCTGCTCCAGGTGGAAACCACTGCAGATTTAGCGGCCTTTTGGGATGCGCTGACGACGCTACGAATCTGGGAAAGCGTCTTACGCAAGCACACACTCAGTTGTCTTGCAAGGAGAGCGTGCGGTGCAGTAGTGTTGTCCGTCCTGGAGCCTGGCACCAAAAATCTCCCACCTCCTCCGTATTTCTAAGAGCTTTTGCTCTTATGGGCTTGAACATAGTTACAGCTCAATTGCTTATCACTTAACACCCAGGTCCCCCTTCCTTCTCCCTCCCCTTTTCTTCCTTGCATCCAAAAATGTCCTAATTCTCAAGAGTACACGCGCAAACACACACACACACACAAAAAAAAAAATTAAAATAAAATCTGCCTGAAAGGCGTGTGTGAAGAATGTCATCCTTAATTATCCACGGGCTGAAATCCAGTGCCAAATGACTCCTCCTGCAACCTCTCTGCGGGCTGGAGAGGCGAATTAACCGGGAGTTGGGACTGGGGGGGATCTATTTGTAACTCGTGAGGAAATCCTAGGACCTGCTTTTCCTGCGAGGGACTAAATAGAGCTCATCCTGAAACAATGCTGAAAGGGTTCCCACTGCAAAAACCACTTTCTAGTAAACGGGAGATGTAAATTTAGATCTGGCCCTTCTGCTGCTGCTTTTCTGTCATTGCTGGAGGCACCGATTGTTCCTATTACAGTTTGTTAACAATCACAGACCTACATTTCAGGCTGAAAAGAGCTATTAATGGCCAACAATGTTGCTACTTCTTTTCCCTTTCTCAGCTGCCTTGTTTTACGGTATCCAGTGCCTTCCTCTGGTGCGTGTCCGTGTGTCCGTGTGTGTGGTTGAGACTGGGGACAAGCTGTCTGCTTTAAACTTCCTCTCCCCGGTGAACTGGAGCGGGTTACCTTGCAATGGAAATTTGGGACGGTTTCCTGAAATTAGCAGGAAAAATGTCAAAAAAAATCCTCTTTTTTTTTTTTTTTTTGTGCTTCTTTTTAGCTCCAGAGTCCTATTCTGGGGCATGGAGCTATCTGACCGCGTGCGGCAGCACACGTACGCACCTATCCCCTCGACGCTTGTTGGACGCTTAACCAAAAAGCAGAGTCAAAAGGCTACGTGCCCATCCCTCTTTCTGTGAATCAAACCTTTGTGGCTTCCCGAGACCCCAGGGCGGGATGCGACGAGCCCAGCTGGGATTCGGAGGGGACTTTACTTGCCACCACCCCAGGATAAGACAGAGAATGACCTTCAGGGGCGCATCCCATGCCTTCTCCAGTCACTGCCACCTCCATGCTCCACACGAGTGTAGGCTTTAGGATACACCAAGGCCAGTTGCCTCGTGAAGCCCCTGTGGCTGATTGATACTGGGATGGTACCTGCTGAGCATCCTTCCCCTCTGCCAAAAATACAAACTCTTTCTGGATATCAGCTTCTCTACGGATGGCAGGTTTCACCTCCAACGGCGGCTAGGATGGCCAACAAGCAGGAATGTATTTCTTTTTTGCTGCCTTTGCCCACAGACAAAAAACAATAATTGCAGAAGGGTGAGCAGCCTGCAGAGAGATTTGCTCCGGGGCATTTGTGACAGCCCCGCAGAGAAGACTTGCTCAAGGGTAAGGGAGGCACCGGCTTCTGCCAGACCTCCGAAAATTCCCTCCTTGCCTAACAGGATGCTCTCAAATCATAGCCAGGCTTTATGTAAGTCTTTGTAATCATTTTATGGTAATTTCTCTTCTGTTTTCGAGGAAGGGTCCCACAAAAATCTGGAAAATCTGTGGCACAATTGATTTCAGATGGCACTGCCAGGGGATTCAGGAGCCATCTCCTTCCTCCCATCCCGTCCCCTCCTCATCCCTCCTACGGAAACAAAAAAAGGAGGAAAATATTTTAGCCCCAAGTCTTGGCTAATAAGTTGGTGTATATATAACATAGAATTACGCTTAGTGTCTTCCAGCTAAGTTTGAGCACTAAACAAGGAGTCGGATAGGTTTTCTTGTAATTGTAGAATGAGATTTTGTTTGCAGCTGATTTGGTAATGGATAACCTCAGCTTTATTAATTTCCTGTTGTGGTGCTATCTGCTGAAAATCAAGAGATCCGGGCAGAATACAGTGTATGACCACACTCCAAACCAAGGTACCTCAAATATATTCACATATAATATGTCTAGCTGATGGCATTGGGGCTCAGGGTTATTTTCAGGAAGGTTTAAGTGGAGATTCTCTCCTTTTTGGTTGCAAACGGAGCTATTAACTCTTTCAGCACTCTGCTACGTATGGAGAAGCTTCTTGTCAGGGAGGCACTATGCATGGTCTTGTGGTTTGCAGAGTTGATTTTGGATTAAGTAAAGAGGAAAAAAAAAGTGAGAAACGAGCTTCATCTCCAGAAGACTCACCAATACGAAATGTGATGTTTGTGGGGAGGATGATGTTTTGCTGGAAGACACTTGTTTTTGGTGAAGCAGGGGGCAAACCTGTGGATGAGCCTCCAGATTGCAAGCAACCCCGCTCAGGGTCTTGATGTTTGTGCTAAGGTGATGGGGAGAGTAACTCCAGGAGATGTTCACTCACCTGCTCTATCCACACATGTGGAGCAACTACATTTTGCTTGCGGTCCTCCCAGGAGCAGGAGAGAGAGAAACCCATTGAATAAACTACGCAGAGTGAATATTCACCCTGGATTCTTTAAGCCCTCCTCCTGCACATTTACTTAATTTTAATAATATTACCCAGCTGAAGTTGGTGGAGTCGTTCTTTTGCTTAAATATTTGCAAAGACAAAGCTTTCTTTGAAAAATACATCAAGTGACCATGATGAAAAGCGCTAACAATAATTAGCACTTAAGTGAAATTATCGTTGAAAAGCGATAGCAGTAATCTGTTATCTCGCTAACTTGCACAATCAATGTGTGAGTACCCGTGCTGGCTCGGCTGCCTCAAACCCGGTGTGAAAAGAGTGACTCGGATTTATTTTGGTGTGGAGCATTTCAGAGGTGCTCTGTGCTGCCGTTCAACAAAAATAAAGTTTGCTCTGCATCCACAGTCCCCGCGGCTGCTGAATGAAGCACTTCTAGCTTCAGACTGCGGGGCTCCTCCTGATCTCCAATCTAATCACTCTGGGCGGCCAAGATGTTAATCCCCGGAGACTCGGAGCTGCCTACACTAATAAATGAGGCATCGTTTGGAAAGTAGTGAAATTTGGACAGGACTCGCCTTGGCTCAGCCCGGCTCCTCGCATTCCAGGCGCACACAGACCGCTCACGGAAGATTTATGCGTTCAAACAGGAGAATAACCTCCTGCGTATTTATTAACGTGCAACTTGGATATAGCTTGGTTTCCTTCCCCTCCACACCCTTAGTGTCTATAATTACTCCAGGGCTCAGCCCAGCCAGCCTCCTGGCCCCAGGACCCCAAAAAGGTCCTTGTTTTATCACACTTAATGCTCTTCCTTTGCCCAGGTAAGCTTTGCCTTCGGTATCGCTGCAAATCCATTTTATCCCATCATCACAACGAGAGATGTGGCCACACTGTTTCTTCTGCCGCTCGCGTGTTTGCTTGCAGCATGGAGGGTTTGCTCCTCTTCCTCTTAATAAAAAAAAATAAATCAACCTGGATGGTCTCAATAATAATTAGGAGCTGAGTGCTAAAATTCAAGAGGCAAGCAACGAGCTTCTCCAAATGCCTTTCAAAAACCAGCACAGCACAAAGTGAACGGCACCTTTTCGGCAGTTTGAGAAATGATGTCATGCCTGCAGATCCCTCTGCCCCAGGAATGTGGATATTTGTTCTTTAAATAACTGGACCTTGACCAAATTTGATGGAAATGAAAGAGAATCATTGATTTCCATGTGTTTGGAACAGCGTCCTGATTAATCTCTCTTTTTAATTAATTGGAAAAGCTAAATGCAATGTCAGTGTCATGCATCTGCTTGCAAGTCCTGGCCATGCTTTTATTAATTTACACTCTGTGCTTTTGGATTCATCAGTTTAACACAGCCTTGATTGCAAACGTAGGAGCAATTTGTCTTTTCGATCCCCTCCGACATGACATTTGCTTCCTGCCGGGATTACAAAGAATTTCAGAGTGAGCATTCACACCCAGGCTGTACTCCTACCATTAACAAAGTACAGCTTTGACCTGTATTTATGGAGTTTTCTACTTAGGAAAAAACAGGTTTTAAGCGTAGGCAGCTTCTCTGGGTACCTGCTGTGTGCAGAGCTTTGCGTGCGTCTTTAGATCGTGTTGATGTTACAGATATTCCTTGGAAAAACCATAAACTTTTAAAGTTACTGCTGGGTGTGGGTGAAGGAAGATCATATGGATAAAAGGAATCTGAGAAGGGAAAAGAGGAAAACATTTAAAGAAAAAAAAAAAGAGAGATTCTTAGGACGAAAATGAAATTAAGAGATCAAGAAATACCTTGATAGCTCTTCCTCCCTACTTTCCTCCTTAGAATATACTTTCCAGACATAGCAAAATGGTTTATTTGAAGGAAATTAGAAATACATTTAGGGCTGCTGGGTTATTTCATTTTTGATTCGCAAGGAGACACGATCTGAAGTAGAAATGCTGCTTTTTGAGTGGAAAAAGGGTGAGCTGCAGCATGTAACTGTGTAAACTAAGGGTCGGGTAGGCAAAGGTAATTTTTACCGTTTTACAGACGACGTTAAGAGTGTGGAGAAGATAATACCCAGATACGCAGGCGGAGACAAAGCGAGGAACAGAACTTGGAGCTTCCTTCAACAATAGTGCCAGTGTGCAGCCAAATTTTCATCATTAGCCTGAGTTTGTACTTATGAATCCTGACTTGCATCACCGCAACGCTCTAATAAACCAATAAACTGAGCTGTACCTGCTTTTGCATGCATACATGTGTGTGTTTGTATGCATTTGTATGTTGTGCACTATGAGCAGAAGATAGTAGTGGTTTAGATATTCTAATATTAGATTAGTACCATCACGAGGAGTTCAGAGTGCGTAAAGAGGTTGCAGGTCCCTTGTATTTCACCTTATCTGGGTCTCCTATCACCTTTCTGGGGAGGAATCTGCCATCTCCCTCTTCTAAACCCCATTTTGAAGGTTAAAACCCTTCCTCCATCTTCCCTGACAGCCCTTGCCCAAGCGATAAACTCCTTTTCTTTCAAAAGCGGGAAGGGATGAGGGAAGAGGAGGCTGAAAAGCCGTGTCTGGCCATGGGTGGCGAGCCCTGTGCTCCAGACCCACAGCTCCAGGAGCATCCCTCAACTTGAAGGGTTTTACCCCCCCCCCAGTGATAAGGGGCAGAGGTGGGCGGGTTTCTGGTCCTCTCCGGTTCACGGGGGTTTGCCGCTCGCTTTAGCAGGGTCGGTATTTCACCTCCTTATCTGCCTCTGCTGCAGGTCTGGTTTTTGCCGATGTTTTACGTACTGCGGTTGAACGCGTCCATCTGGTTGTTCGTGTGGCGATATTCGTTTATAAGTTATAGCCACTAGATATCACATGATTTAATCCTGAGGTTAAATAAACAACAATACCTATATTCAGCTTTGCAATACTTTAAAGAAAATGAATGAAATTGTTAATTTTTCCTCTCTCCAGGGCAATTAAAAAGATAGAGGCTTCTCTGAGAGTCTGGAAGTTCAGCTTGGATCTTATTAAATCACCCACGACCTTATCTAAACCTCCCTGGAGCTGCATGATAACAAAATCTTATCGCTCGTGGGTTTACAGCCCAGCGAGGAGAGCCTCTTCTTTTTCCTTCTCCGTTTCCTGCTACTTCTGCTGCCCTCAGCTGAGAGCAGCAATGCCCCAAAATTTTCACCCACCTTTCTTAAATACAACAGCAACCACATGACAAAGTAAAAGGAGCTAATTGAAGTCCTTCAGATTTTAAAAAATATATATCCTTGGGGTCATGCGCTGGTAAAGAGGCAGGTTGATGCTTTTATGTGATCTCAACAGGTTTTTCCCATCTGGGGAGACAAGGTTCAAATAAAAACCCCGGACATTTTGAATATGAAATGTTTGGCAAAATCCAGACGTCGGAACATCTGTTTAAACCTGATTTAAGTCCTGCTTT
Organism: Ardeotis arabs; assembly: GCA_011801015.1. Lineage (NCBI taxonomy): Eukaryota > Metazoa > Chordata > Aves > Otidiformes > Otididae > Ardeotis > Ardeotis arabs. Next base: position 11,813 of record JAAGAY010009292.1, read on the forward strand.
CTCCCCCCACCACCACCCTCCCCCCCCACCCCAAGCGCATCTGGGATTACTTTCTCCCTTATCTCCTTGGTTCCAATTACAACACCATCTTGTCTGTGGTTTCGCTCTTTGTAATGAAATCAAGTTTTATTTTTCAAACCCAAACTCATTCAGCACCACAACCAAGATACCACAGAGGCACTTCGCCCCTCCTCGACTGAAGGGTGGGAGAGGAGAAGTTAATTTATTACAAAATGCAATGCACCCATCGTTTAAAGCCGAATATGAGGTGTTGTTTTTTCTTATCCGTTTGTCTCCAGGTTTTAACCTAGAGAAAAAAAAACCTTGCTGCTCCTGCAAATAGGCAGAATATAATATATAATTCTCCAGAAGAGAGCAGTGGTGCGCGCATCGCTGCGCAGCCCAGCCGCCCGCTCCTCGCTGGGACACCAGCCACGGGGGCTTGGCAAAGACCCTGGGGTCTTCCTCATCCACGGGGGATGCTGGCGTAGGGGGGGAAGCGAGGGCTGTGGGTGGTTAGGGATGGAAAGGCGGTGCAGGAGGGCTGAGGAGACACAAATGCCCGCAAGACACTGATGAATGACTGTAGTGTTGCTCCCTGCGGTTTAAAGGGGAAGGGAAAGGGCAGAAGGAGAGATAAGGAAGGGGGATGAGAAGTAGAAGAGGCCAACGACAGGTCCAAACCAGTTGTGATTTTGCAATCCGGCAACTTTTCTGGGTTTTCTTTTTTTTTTTCTTTCTTTTTTTTTTTCCCCTGGAGGGATTTGTCCTCTGTGCTGAATCTGAAGGGGTGAAAGGCTTCAAGCAGAGCAAAATCCATCGGAAATCCTCACTCCATTGCACTGGAGCTGGGGAAGAGAGAAAAATGCTTTCCTACAGCATTACGCCACCCAAAGTGGCTCCCAACGACTGCAAACACACCCCAATAAACCCAGACCCGCTTTGCTCTTGATTTACCCCAGATTTAAAAAGGAGAATGGGAGCAGTCCAGGGCCAAAAAAAATCTCTCTAGATCAGCTTTCCTCAGCCCCATGACATGAAAACACGGTTAACAAAGATCTTTTGAGGGGAGCAGATGGAGTTTGAACCTCGGAGCCAAGTCCAGCCCAAATCTTAATGAGGTCTACGGGAGGTTTACCCAAGTTCGAAACTCATAACGGGGTCTTTCATGTACGTTTCTGCTCGCGTGTGCGTGTGTGCCTGTGTATACACAGACACATGGAGGTCATCCTTTAGAAAACTCGCCAGTTGTTTTAGATAACGAAATAACGTTACCTCACTCTTCCACTGGGAATGCTTCAAATGTTGAGGGAAGGACATTTATTTACCAAAAGCAAACCCACAGAAGCCACGATGGGTGACCACTGCCTCTGTGGGTACGTGCGTGTGAGAACAGCACCGGGTTTTGTTGCCTCTCTGGCTTGCAAAAGGTTTATAAGGGTAAAGGGAGTTTAAAAGGACACAAGTCTACTAAAAACCGATTCAAAAGTATCTCAAGCGCAATCTCAAGGAAACTAGAGGTGCGTTGCTAGTAGCTGGATCTAATTAATACGTGGCTAGGAGGAGACAACCATGAGGAAATGGGGTAAATAGTCTTCAGCTGGAACAATCTATAAATCAGAGCCAGCAACGTTAGTGGTAATGTTCACCGGCTTCCTCTGGAGATGGGCTGCGTTTTTCGGCTAGGCTGTTGGATAGCCAGTGTCCTTTGCTTCAGCTTTTAGTGCATTTTTTTTCATAACGGTAAAAAAAAAAAAAAAAAAAAACCCATGTTTCCAGTGTTTTAGTATTGAGGGAAAGGAAGCAGAGTGACACAAAGTACTTTAGGCATTGTCTTTGTCCCAGTGTGCAACACAGGGGGATGTAAAACTTTGTCCTCAAGTGTCCTGGAGATGCCCAATGCTGCCAGAGGAAGGTGGCTTTAACTCACTTTATCCCCGGGGCTGCTTCATCTCCTGCCATTAGAAGACCGTCCACTGAAGAAACACCTAGTGCAAAGGGCGTCCTGGCCAGGGGCATCTCCAGAGCATGGCAGCCTATTGCCATGCCTTTTCCTCAGTCATGTCCCTAAGATGATGTTTGGGTACAGCGGGTCCCCTTTTCACCATTGAATGGGAGGGAAAAAGATCAACCCCAGGTGCGAGGTGGGGGTGGGAAGGACGTGCAAGAGGCAGCACAGCCCAAGGTCAGCGCGTTTCAGGATTGACCTGTGCATCCGTCAAAGGTGTTAGATCAATGCTGAGGCAAGAAGCAAACATAAGGCCAGGCAACTGCAGCAATCATAGGTTTATGGGAGGGGGGAAAATATAAATACATAGATAATCTCTTTTTCACTTTCTTATCAGCCTGTTCATTTAATTTTTGAGTGTCAGGATATTTCCACGAACCCATTCAATGTAGAGCAACTGAAATTCTGCATTTTGCCTAGAGAGCAAAACCAGCGGAGCACTGGAGAGAAGCTAATTTTGCTATAAAAATAATCTTTTATCTGTGCATGACAGAAATATTTATTCAGGAAGGGTACACAGACAGCAGGAGGTCAGCGCTCCCACTGCTTGGCTCACAGACTCCACCACGCTCTTTATTTTATTTTATTTCTTTTTTCTCCCTAAGAATTCTTTCCCATAGATATTTATTTTTCCTGAAAAGTATGTCTTGAGTTGATTTTGTCCGTCCTCAATACAAATCAATAAAACACAACGGTCCCTGGTTGGGTTGGGCTTTTTGGCTCACAGTTGAGTTTTGTACGCGATGGTCCCACGCTGACCTGTCTCCACAAACAAACAACCTCCCTCTCCCTTTCCACAACAAACACAGACCTCACGCCTTCGGTCCGACCCTCCGGATCTTGCAGTAGCTGCCGATGTACATGCACGCTCTCAAACTAAAACGTGCTGAGAACTTGGTAAGATGTTGCAAGATCTAGGTAAGATGGTGCAAGAACTAGGTAAGATGTTGCAACTGTTTCCGTTTTTTTTTTTTTAAAGTACATGGCAATATTTTTATGTGCTTCTTTTCCCTATTCCTGTCCTGGGAGGTGTTGACACCTCCTCTAGCGTCTCTCCAAACACGGTACCAAAACACAGCGGTTAGGACCAACCCTTTTGTCAGCACAGAGATGCCAAAACCTAAACAAAATCCGTCATCTCGTTAAGATGGAAAAGGAGAACTTGGCCCTCGGAGGTGTCGCCGCTTTGCTGTGGCGTATGCTCCACAACGCTTTGCTCGGTGGCTGATGGAGGAGAGGTGGGGCAGGAGACAAAATTTGAGGGACAAGAAAAAAATTTGGGCTGAAAAAGGGAGAAAATCTTTCTGTTTCACAAGAGCAGCTATTAACTTGAAGGTGTTTCAACCTTCTTAAAATATTGCCTGTGCTCTACCGAAACAGGGCGTCTGTCAGTGAAGGAGCTAAGGAGGATGTTATTAAAATGTTCGCTGTCTCTTTCTATGCATTTTCACCCCACGTAGTGATATAAGGCTTTTAGAGCCCTTTAACCACCTGTAACAACATTAACCTTTTCATCAAAATGTCCTGTGAGCATAACAAATTATGTTTATTTAAATTTTGCAACGCGGTAATGATGACGTTCCTTTTCTATTCTCCTGCTTCTGTCATTTGCACATGAAAAACTCAAGCTGGCAAATCATGGTGAATGAGTGTATTTCGCTTGGGCTTCCCTCTCCATCCCAAAAACTTTTTTTCCAGCAGTAATGGGGGACACAGCCATCCCCGCAGAGCCATATTCAGGTAGGGATGGGGTGTGACATGCTCCAATGCCTGCTGCTTTTGAGATGCTGCTAAATTCCACAAGATAAGGGTTTTTTGTTGATTTTCTTTTGTTCCAGTTTAACCCTTTACAGGAAATATAGTGTAGCTCCCACCTCCAGGGTAAGATAACCTCGCAAGGTTATTTCAACTGTTTCTGTAGTGGCTCTGGTGGAGCAAACCTTTGCTTACAGAAAGAAAATGGGAAACTCCCTGGGACTCAGCTACCCAGGAAGCACAAATACAATCAGAATTTTAGTCCCTCGATCAGCCTGACTATTTCTTTGCCTTGTTGCAGGGTTTCTTTTTGCTGATAACACACACCGTGAGCGAGGCACGCTTGTGTCAGCAGAGGGAGGGAGTAAAAAGAGGGAGAAAAAGATCTGGGCTTGATGGACTCAATCTAAGCCCTGCTGAAAGACGGGGCTGAATCAGAGCAAGGAGCGTGCCCGCGTCATTCACCATCTTCTCGCCTTTCAAACCTCAGCCGTGGGTGTTCGCCTCTTTGATGGTGGGACGGGCTCTGCCGATCCGCCAGCCCTCACCGGGCTTTCACACACTGTCGACTTGTCCCAGCCAGGCACCAAGAAACTTGGGATAAAAAGCCAATCTTTGCTCCCATTTGGACCAAGAGGGCTCCCATCCCTCCCACCAGCTCCGAGCAAGGTGTTTTCACCCTGGGGTGGCCCAAGGGGTGATTTTTTGCCAGCGGCAGAGGCTCAGCAGCCCTTGCAGCTCCCTTGGCTCAGGCTGCCAGGATGGCGGAGTGGAGCCTGGGAGGAGAGACCGTAGACGGATGGAGACGGACAGGGACAGTGGGAGGAAGCGCTCAGTTGATATTAGCACGATGGGAACGACAACAATCTGGGCTGCTGTCATGTTTTGTTTTGTCTTTAAGGCACCATGGTGGTGGAGAGGTTTACAGAGGGGGCTGAGGAGGCTGGAGATGTTTTGCAGATGTTTAAGGGGGACCCCTCACATGTGGAGGAGGAGCTTGAGAGAAAACGGGGAGGTGCCTGTTCAAATTTGGCAAGACAGGGATGGAGGTGGGCTCCCAGGGGATCCAGAGGCCAGGTCTTAAATCTGAAGGACAGAGGAGGGCATGGGCAGGACTGGGCTGTGAGGTGAGGACAGGGAGCTGCCATTGGATGCAGCAGAGAAGAGCCAGAGCATGAGATGCACAGAGAAGGGAGATGCAGCTGAAGGGGCAGGGTGGAAAAAACATCCTTTGTAGAGATATTCTGGAGGAAAGGGAGCTGGAAATGCAGGGATATGCCCAGGCCAGGGATGAAAGGGGTGATATAAAAGAGATGAAGGACTAGCTTTGGTATAGCTTGTCTAAATGTGTCTTAGCAGGAACCCTGCGCTTTTCTTGCGCTTGAGCTTAGATATACTGTTTTTGTCAAGGAGAGGTGTGCAAGGAGAGAATCTGGAGAATCTGGCCTGGAGAATCTGATGGTCTCCGCTGCTGGGAAAGGAAAGGGGCTGAAGATAAGCCAGGCTCACTTCTCTCAGGAATGGGTCTGGAGAGCTGATCAAACTGGAGGTAGACAAGGTGACCTCCTTTACGCCCCTTCTAAACCTACTTCTATACAAATCTGTGTATGTGTATGCAGAGTATTTTCTGTGATTCTGTGTGTAGATAGGTATATTTATCTCCCCACAATCAATTTTGAGATCACTATGTATAAAGGCAGAGGGCAAACAGTACCATTTGCTAGGTTTGCTTGGTCCTTCCCTGCACACATTTCAGTTTCTTTGAGATTTCTCCAGGCTTACCCGCTTTAATCAATATATTGCGTGTTACCCACAAAGCACAAAATTGGGATTCAACAGAACTGCAAGTACTGAAAAATTTGGAGAAACCATTGTAGAAACAAATGCATCTGTAGTTTCTGTCTCTCCTTTTGGCTGAAAAAAAAGGTGGTCATCTCCCTGGGAGTTTTAACATTTCCAATTTAGAAAAATTTTCAGATTTAGAAAATAAAATAACAGATTTTTAAAAAATTATTCTTATTATTTCATTTGCTTTAGGTGGTCCCAAGAATTTTATCCTTTAGGGTAACCCCTACAATCCCTGGAAACTGCAGAGGACTGTGAACTAGGGGGATTTGGTGCGGGTATACCTTGCTCTCTCCAGCAGCGAGTGTGTCACCAAACCCTTCCCAGGAAACAGCAATTGTAACTGAGCCTTCCAGCAAAATTTCACAGGGCTTTCTTCCCCAGCAGGATAAAATTAGCCGAGCTCTCTTGAGATGACAGCTAAGAACTCCAGCTTCCCTCAGATGACCTCAATGGAGTCATTTGTTGCTTAAATGACAGACAAACGCAGTAATTAGGTCTATTTAGTAAAGGGGAGGTGAAAGGTCAAACTACTGGGCAAACTGTCTCCACCGCTTGACTTGGTGACCAAGCCGGGGATTTGCAGGAGGTAGTGTTTGTACAACAACCTGACACGGGCAACAGCCCGCCAGCAGGTCCCCGCTCGGCGGCGGGGGGCTCCGGGTAGTGGTTGGAGCCTGAAATCCCCCGGTTTTGCTAATAAAACCCTGAACTCGCTCATTTGTGTCATAAGATATTAGACCCAGAGGAAGGAAGAGCTGATGAAAGCGATGATATTACCAGGTTTGTAGGTAGGGGGATCAGAAGGGGGATTGGAGGAGTGGGGCTGAGTTAAGTGGAAAATTACCAACCTTTCCCACTTCTTTTCCCTCTTTCTCCCTGGCAACGCTCCCTTCTGTTCTCTTCGCTTATTTGTTTTCTGAGCTCGGTTTTGTGTTTTGTGAATAACCCCATGGTGCATCCAGCACGGCACAGGCAAGCCACACCTGGATTTCTCCCTCCTATTTTGGTTTGGGTGCCACCGCATTGAGTTTGAACATCACATGGACACGAAAGTATTGCTTTTGATACACACCAAATCTCCAGAAGACCTCTGAGCCAAAATGTCTAGCAGAAGTGGCTGTTTTTGGCAGAGTTAGGCTTACTGCTGCTAGATGTCCATCCTTGGGGCTCTCAGCAGAGCCAGCACCCTTTTACCCATGGAGAGTTTGCAAGATTTCCCTCTGCTGCTTCATAAAGTTGGGGAATGCTGTAGGATTTTCCAGTAGCAAAGACTGTTAAGTCAAGAGCCCCATTTGGTATAGAGAGGTGGAAGAAGAGGACCAATGCTTTGGTTTTGAATGAAGCTAGGTGGGAGACCTCCTCGCCAGGAGCACTGGGCTGGTTGCCTGTTAAAGCACTCCATTTCTGGGTGTTTCTCTGAATTTCTTTTGGGTTCCCTTGCTGTGGTTTGCTTCTGTACCTGAGTTGTGTGGGGATGGTGCTTAGGAATCATGAAGGTGAGCCAGAACCCCTCCCGTGGTCCATCATTGCGGTGGTCGCTGCTCCAAAGAATGCTTGGGTACCCCAGCATTTCCCTCCACGCCTTTTCTCCCCCACGTCGCTTCCACCTGAACCCCTGCCTGTCTCCTCCAGACCCTGCCGTAAAACTCCCTTCCCTTGTGAGGCCTCTTAACCCCTGTCTGCGGGGCCCCGCGAGGAGGTGGCGGTGATGCTGATGAGAGAGGGGGTCACGAAGAGCCGATGTGAGAGTGAAAAGAAAATTAGAAAACAAACAGAGGGGAGGTGGAAACGCGCCCGCCCTTGAAGTGCAAAGACACCCCCCTCCTCCGCCGAAATGGGCTTATCTTCAAAAAAGAGCCCTTGCGATGATACGAGAAAGAACAGACTTCTCACACCTTGTCTTCGCTTCCCGGAGATCCTATCTGCCCAGAAGTGGCTGTGATCTCAGTCAGACCTCTCTACCTTGCCACTCGCCTTTTAAGTCTGCGGCAGCTGTTTTGCTAAGTCGGAGACCTTCCCACTTCATCCTTTTCTCCCTCGGCGATGGCGAGTGAGAAGACAGGCAGTGCTTCTGACATGCCTGGGGAGCGGTAAATGTCATTCCAGAGCCTTTCTTTTGTATATTTTCTCGTGGATGGATTAGTTTGTTTAAAGGGCATCTCCTATTTAACACCTCATTGAGCGAAAAACACGTACAGACAAGATGTTTTTAACCGGCTGCTTATAATGAGCTTAAAACTGAGTATCTTAATAATTTGCTCAGTTTTCAGAAATACTGATCACACCAGAGTTAGGCACTGGGTGAGTCATGAAACTTATATGTTTTATAACAATATGATCCATATTTTTCCACTGTTTTTCTGGCCAAAAGCAGACAAGTCATGACATTATGGATGAACACTGAGGGTGTGAGTAAAGAATCCCAAATTGGAAATAAGATTCGCAACGCTGGTTTATTCTCTGTAGGATCTTGTCGGAGTCCCATGGCTCCTGTGTTGGCATCAGCAGGAGGCATGTCCATAAGCCAAGAGCAAAGAGTAGCCCTTGTTCGCACAGATTGAGTCATTTCTGCAGCGTAATGGTGATGTGTTGCTTTTGCATTGCACTTCTCATTAGCCTTTGTAGGCGGCAGTGACCCCTTCACCACCCCCAAAAATGCTGGTGTTCTTTTCGGAGATCTCCCTTCATCTGTTCCCTATCTTCCTTTGATACAGACCATCCAGCAGGTCCTCTGTAATGGGATTACATGGATGAAGTCCGCTTTATCATGAGATCTTCCAGTGTTTATGAGCTTCCATTGGTCCTTTGTGACACTCCTGGGAGAGAAGCGCCCAATTCAGCCAGATAACATTCCTCTGCTTCTCTCCTACTCCTCCTTCAGAAGTTTTTCCATCGGCTGCGCAGGGACTGCCCAGGGGGTAAAATCCAAAATCCCTCCCCATACAGCAGGTTTCTTTCACAAAACAGGCAAAGTAACTTCTTCCTTGGGGAAGAATTAGCTATAGCGGACGTCTCAAACCGTTCCAGCCCAATCAACTCTCATTCTGTGCTTTGTAGGTCACTGCAATTTCCTATGAACTTGAGGGGAGCTTTTCTTGGGAAAACTTCTTTTTTTCTGTAAGTTTTCCAGCTGTTGATTTTCCCCAAGGAAAGTCAAATTATCCTTGAGCATTGTATCAGCAGATGTATGAAAAAGCTGATCTGTCACACAAGAAAAACCTGAATTCAACAGCTTCCTGCATTTCCTAGGCCTTGAAAGTTAGTAAATAAGACTCAGACTATTTTCCTTCTAGCAATAAAACCTCCAGTGTGAAATCAAACCATGACCCCCAGGACCTTGGCACACATCTGGGATTTGGTGACCTTGATGTACACAGCCTAATAGGGAGGGGAAGCCATTGGCTGAAACTACAGCTTTTCAGGACCAGATTAAATTTTATCCATATTCTAGGGAGCTTGCCAGGGAGGCTAATGGACTGAGCTCATTCACCTTGATGTAAATCCAGAGTAGCTCCATGAAAGCCAACAGCACTACTCCTGGCTCTGTGCGGAGGTACTGCTGAGATCACAAATTATACGCATTTCTAATAAAGACAAAGTTAAAAGGAACATGTGTCGCACATGGAAAGCGAGGGCGTAGCAATGCCTCAGGTCCCAGGCTTTGAGTCTCAGAGGAAAAGAAACTGGCCTGGGTATTAAGACTTTTGGAGATGTTCTTCCATTGACTTGCTGAGTAAATCAGGAGTACTGATCATAATTAATGCTGTTCCTATATTTAAAAACAGGCACGCAGATAGGAGCTGTTGCAGACCCACATTATCTGTGGCGTGGTCCTTCAGTGAGGGTGCAGAAGTGCTGTTGCAGACCCACATTATCTGTGGCGTGGTCCTTCAGTGAGGGTGCAGAAGTGCTGTTGCAGGAGTGTGCTGGAGTAGCTGGAGAGCATCATTAGGGTTTCATTTCAGGAGGGTGCTGAGAGCACACACGCATTTACTACTTGGCCCTTGGCAAGGCGGACCTCAGACACCCAATCCTCCTCCATCTGGGCTTAAACAAAGAGCTCTCACTTCCCATTTGGATGGGCGTAAGGCCATGAGATGAGTCCATCTACCACAGCACAACTGAGGTGCCGCATCTCAGGGATGCCCAGGACCTCAGCTGTGTCTGAGCCCTTGGGGATGTGATGCTCCTCCTTGTTGCATCTTTCCCCTGGAGCTCTCCGAGGATGTCTCAGAGAGGGCTCTCTCCCTATGCCCTCCCGCAGCCTGGTTACACTGAGGCAAGGATTTATCTTAAGTGTCTTGCACAAGTCCAAACAAAAAGGCAGTAGTAAGAAAGGAGCAGTGTCATGAACCCATTTTCTAAAAATTTGGTTGAACGTGGTTTAAAAAAAAAAAGAAAGAAAAAAAGAAAAGCTGTGAGAAGCCCGGACAGGCTCCTTCCTTGGATGCATAGAAAAAATTCATTGTGAGGTCCCCAAGGATGCTGTCTCCCTGGTTTTAAATGTCATGCAAGAGAGGGTCATGCAAGAGAGGATAAATAGAGAGCCCCTTCCCCCTCCTCCCTTGACATTTCATTTGTGATTAAGGCACTATTCATCGCCCCTCGTCTTCCAAACCCTTTACTATTTATGGACCTGCTGTTTTTCCAGTGGTTGACACTAGCACGCATTCAGCTCGGTTCTTCTTTCCCCGTCCCATCCTGTTCCCCCCCTCCCCTCCATAAAGGCATTTCTCCATTTCAGTAGAGAAACCACTAGTGACTGGAGTGTCTGTGACCTCTGGGCTGTCAAACTCCCACTAACTAAATAAAAGCAGCCCAAGAGGGAGAGAGTTAGCATAAATCACCTCCCGTGACAGAGACCACCTGGTATAGGCTCACTGCATGGAGGTACCCAGCCTATTCCAGCTGCTGAGTTTGCACTTTCCCGCATTTTTATGGACACCGTTGGAGAGATACATGGTGTTTACACAAGGAATGGAAATTTCAGTTTTACTGCATGTAACTGATTTCCTCAGCTCGCGGTGGGCAAGCTCTTTGATTAGCGAAGCGGCAAGGCCCGTCACATCCCGGAGGTGTGTTACGAGCCTGTTCCCAGGTGGGGTGGGGCAAGCGTTTGCAAGCTTTGGGCTCCTGCCCCGCTTATCCGCAGGAAAGCTTTTGCCACAATCAGGGGAAGATAAATAGGTTCATATCAGAGGAAAGCAAGGTCAGATAGAGGTCTAGGTAGGCTTGGTTGTTGCCAAGGGATGGCATCTTCATTGTCCACTACTTTCTTGAGCAACATTAAGGACCCCGAAGTCGTCTTTCCCCATGTCAGGAATGGCCAGTCTCCTCAAATTTGGCTTGCCTAATCTACCACAAAGTCTTTGGCTAATCTGAAGATCAACAGGGATCAAATAAAGGCCACATGAAGATCTGGGACTGGCCATTGCCGATGGCTTCAGGTTAGTTACTCCAAGAGGTTGTGAACAAAGCGGATTTGTGATTTGCCCCTGCCCTATACATCTGGAAAAGATGTTTTAAGTTATTTCCAGCCAGGATTGCAATGCTCATATGTTAAGGCCTCAGAGTTTGTTATTAAGTAGCTCTCCCATTTTTAAACAAAAAGATGTATATACCAAGCAATGTTTATCAAAAAAAGACTTTCACTAACAACGAGGGAATTTTGTTGATGGTCTTCCATGAAAAAAGAAAATGAGGGCGGGGGGGAAACAACCATGAAGAGGTAAAGCAAAGGCCAGTAACATTAATCCTGTGAAATGAAGTTTTAAGTGGAGAAAGTAGGCTTAGATAAAGGTGATCCAGAAAGGAGGAAGATGATAATTCCCCAGAAGTTTTTGAAATTTAAAAAAGAAAAAAAATGTGCTGTAGTTGAACATAGCAACCAACAGGTATGTGTACTTTCTTCTGATCACTGTTTTTCCTGACTGCAGACATTTCAAAGCAATTTATTTTTTTTATTTCATGGGGGGAGCTCTTCCCATGAGTACCCTGGACGAAGAAGAGGCTGAGAGGGATTTCAGGACAGGAATGTATTTTTCCATCTTGGAGGTTGCTGCAGTCAAAATGCGGTTAGGGGAACTCTGAAGCCAGCTGATAGAATAAAACCCTAGGACTAGGTGCACAATTAATTTTTTCAGACTGGTTCCAAACCCAAATAACTCAGAGGAAAAGTAGTTCGGAAATAATTCAGGTGAGATCAGCCAGAAATGATGTTTTGCTTTTGCACGGAAAAGCAAAGCCAAAAATTAGAATTGCAGTGAATGAACCCATTCATGGTGAACCTGTTTTCTGTGAAACCACCTCTTCTAACCAAGTCCCGCTAACCCTTCACACCACGCGCTGCCACTGGCTTGCTTCTCCTGAGAAACCCTGGGGGTGATGCCCAGGATGGCATCACAAACCGCTCAGCTTGAAGAGGAATGGCAGCCTTAGATTGTCGCTCCATTCTTTTCCAGTCCAGCCTTGCTCCTGCTGCTGTGGGTCTCTCAAACTCTCTGCACTTCTGAACCTCAAAGGAGGAGAAGCTAGAGAGGAGTCTGGAGAGGGCTGGGTGCTGCCCAGTTGGAAGCTGCTGGTCTGAAGTGCCCTGATATTTAAAAGGATCTGTTTTCCATGTTCCTTTCTCCCTTTGTATAACAGGACCAAGGTGTCAGCCTTGCTTGAAGACTGGTATGGGGCACTCCAAGGGGTCTCCAAAATGCTGGAGAACTAGAAAGCCCCCAGCTTGAGGAAGACCTCACTTGTTTTTTTCCAGAGGAGATCTCTTGGAGATGTTGAAACATCTGGACACCCTACTAGGTTGATCCCTCTGGACTGAGAGAGACCCAGCTAGATCCGGCACTCGGGGTGAGCCACGGCCACCGTGGCCCTCAGCGCACGCTCATTACTGCACTCTTTGACAGCTTGGGGACCAGCCTTTCACATGTCTCCCTTGCTCCCCTGTCAGGACAGCAAGTTTGCTTTTTTCCTGGAGCCCCTTCAGCTGTGGGATGCCAGAGAGCATGCCAGAAGGAGAAAATTCTTCAATGACGTAAATGCAGTAATAGCACTTGTTAGTGGTATGCGTGCTCCCTGCCAGGCTAGGGGAGAGGAACTCGGGTTGTGTTCAGAACAGTGTCTCTGTGTCCCCTTTGCACAAAAAAAAAAAGCAAAGAAAGTCTGAGCCCTTTCCACAGGGTTTACCCAATCCACAAATTGAATTTAGGAGCATTGCCTGTTCGCAGATAAGGGTTTGGTTTGCTCAGGTTTACAGAGTTACATTTAATTGGAGCGTGCTGAGTAGCAAAAACTGAGAGGTCTCTATAAAGGCTTCGGCAGCCGGGACATTAATTGCATTATTTTTCTTACAGATAAATCTTATTTGGTGGAGCCAGCATCATCAGATAAAAAATAGATAAGATCAAACCTTGTCTTTAAATTCCAGATCTCCTGGCTGGAGAAAATATGGAGATCAGATTACGGTGTAACTTTTAATGGGCTTCAGAGATTTCTGCCCAAGCGGGATGGTGAAAAATGTAGATCCTTCGAGATCCTGGAAGGAGCAGATACGCCGTGTTCGTGCAGTAGTCAGCAGTCTCAGATAAGGAGCAGAGGACATTCAGGTCTGATTGCTGCTTCGCTGATGTTTTCCACATAAAAGCCCCGCTCTTCTTCAGAAAAAGGATTCGAGTCTCTTCAGCAAACATGAAAGCCAGCCCTTACACCCCGTCTAATTCTCCTTGTCGGCTTTGATCCAAAACATTCTTCCAAGCAGGAGAAGGCTGGAGAAGGGACCGAGGGGAAGATTGAATAAGGGAGCCAAAAGGCTGCTCTGGAAAATCACGGCTGAAGTTATAGGAGGGGAATTAATCTTGAGAGGCAGTTTCATCCATCAAGCATGCCACTGGTACCATTATTAGAGAAGACGGAAAATTAAATTGCAAAATTATCTGTTCTGTTTCATTGACTTCTTTTTTTTTTTTTCCTTTCTTTCTTTCCTCTTTTCATTCCAGGCATCATTTTGCGGCAGTACCACTTGCAGTTGGCAGCGGGTTATTAAAAGCACCTGGCCATGAAAGGAAATCAGATCACAGGGCACGTTTGGTAGCGTGGCGGCTGCAGAGTATTGGTCCAAACGTGGCACGAGAGGGGGACCCGGCCGACGTGCTGGGTGGAGCGAGGACGAGGAGCCCCATGCAGGGCTTCTGGGTCACCGTGGCTCTGCGGCACGGCATCGCTCACCCTGGGAACATGGCCAGCTGCCAGGTTTGAAGTCCGTGCCCATCTCTAAACTTGGGGACATTCAATCCAGAGGGAGAGATGCTGGAGATGAGAAACACTGGCACTGGCTAGAGGGCACCTGTGTCATTATTCCTCTCTCCTTCTCCCTGATGCTCTGATGCTCTCCACCTCCATTTCTTGCTTTTTGGTCTTTGCTGCCCCCTCCGCACCTCGCCACCAGAAATCTTAAATCCTAAATTCCCACTCCTTCCTCTTCCACAGTCTCTCCTCTGCAACTTCCAAACCCAATTTGAGACCAGTGGGGATGTGGTAATTTAAAATCAACAACAACAACCTAAAAATACATCCCACTGGAAACTACTTTTAAACAAATGACCTCCTTAACAGCCTTTTTTTTTTCAATCCAAACAGAGGGACATGCCAACGTCATGAGAATCCAAGAGAAAAAGAACCTAACAGGGAGCTATTGCCCAAAGTTCAACAGCCCAAGCTGTGTCCCTCTCCCAAGTGATGTGCAAAGGGTAAACACGCAGAATGAAGCACAAAAAGTGGTTAAAAAAACTCAGTATCCTTCAGACGCTGAGGCTTTTAGTAAGCCAGAGGAAGAATTTATCAAATAATGTCAGGAGTGGATCAAGCCCTAATAAGTGGAAGAGTTCTGGTTGGTTTTGAGTCCTAAGTGATTGTCATCTCAAAAAGAAAGTAGGGAAAGAGAAGAAGCAAAGAAATTACCTAAATATCTCTGAGTTGGGCTGGTGGAAAGATCAATCCATAATATTGAGAAGAAATGTAAATAAATTGTCCATCTTGGTGGGAACTGAACCCTGGGGTTCCCGTGGCCTGGCAATCAAAAATAATTTATTTTTTCTGTGTATACATAAGTATGGGTATGTAAGGATTTGTATATATGTGCATTTATATGTATTTTTAATCACCTCATGGAATTTGTAGTCATTTGGGGAGTGGTACCCTGGTGAAACAGCATTATGTTAAAGAGCGACTTGTATGCAGCAGACAGTGAGATCTGTACTGAAAAATCTTTCTCTCTCTTGTTTTTTCTCTGCCTGATTTCTGGCTGTTGCATTGAGGAGTAATTTGTAGGGGTCAAGGCACACACTGTAACTCCAGCGCTGTGTCTTACGCCGCTACTGTTCCACTGACAGTGGAGAGTGAATTCTGTACAATAACAACAATAAATAGTCATATCCAGTTCTTGCAGAGCTCTTCATTCAGACTTTCTCAAAGTATTTTGCAAAGGGAAAAGGCGTTACAGTGATTACCCTAACGGAGAAAACTTTTCAGCAGCTTCAGTCAGGGATTTCTCCTACTCCTGGTGGAAATTGATTTGGCAACCATGACCCATGGCTGCTTGGCTTTTGGGGCTGCCAAACTCGGCATCATAATGCTATGGCCAGAAATCCTACAGGAAGGCTGGTCTGAAGAGCGGCTGCTGCTCTGCAAAGGGAGCTGGAGATCCACAGCATCTCCAGCACAAACACTGCCTGGGCTCGTACAATCATGGAATCACAGAATGGTTTGGGTGGAAAGGGACTGTTAAAGCCCATCCAGTCCAACCCCCCTGCAAGGAGCAGGGACATCTCCAACCAGATCAGGTTGCTCAGAGCCCCATCCAACCTGGCCTGGAATGTTTCCAGGGATGGGGCATCCACCACCTCTCTGGGCAACCTCTGCCAGTGTTCCACCACCCTCAGTGTAAAAAATGTTTTCCTAATATCTAATAGCCTTGGCTTTGGTCTCAAACACCTCAGAGAGGTGGATGCTCAGCTTCCTCTGGGAGCTAGTTTTTCTGCTGTGATCACAAACGTCCCTCAAAGGGTGAGAGATATCCCTCCATAAGCATGATTCAGAGATGGAGAGGCTGAGACTAGCATTTTTTTGTTTTGGTTTTTTTTGGCGCCTGGCTTTTCTACCCTCAAACTTGGAGGACACAAGGTATCTCCTTCACATTGATTTTTTCACAGTGATGGAGAAATTGCTGCATCCAAAGGAAGCAACAAGAGGTAGCAGAGTGTGGTCTGTGAGGCTGGCTTCTCCATCTCAGGCACTGGGAGAGAAGATCCTGGGGAGGTCTGGGTTTCCCATCTTGGTTCTTTGCCAATTTGACACAGCCCTCCGGGGCTGTCTATGCCAGAAAATGTCTTGCCAGCCTAAAGATGAAGATAGGATGAATGGATGGAAGGATGGATGGCTGGGACTCACTCACACAGCTCTGCTTGCTGAGCTAGAAGGAGAGCATGCAAAACCTCCAAAAACACTACAAAGAGAAAGTAATTCTCAGTTTTCCCATTTTTCTCCAAATTTGTACACAGCCCAGATGCAGTGGTGACAGTCTTACGTTAAAAACCAAGCTAGCCCCGAATACAAGCACGAGTAGGAGGGCGGTGGTCAGTAGCTGCCTCTGGGGCTACTTATCTGCGTCTGTCCTGGCCTCTTCAAGTGCCTCTATCACCATAAAGAAGTCAGAAATGCCCCTCTGCCCTCACCCCAACCTCTGGCAATAAATCCAGGGAGAGGCAGTGTACAGCACAAGCGAGGGGCTGTGCCAGAACTGTCTCCGGAGCAGCATAGCCAGGACGACGGTACCAGGAGAACATAAATTTCAGCCTGCTCTGCCTTATACCACGAGCGCGGAGAGAGAGAAATGTAATACAAGCCTCTCCCAGGCCATTCCTGTGCCAAACAGCAGCCTCTGTATCATTTGTTGGTTTATTATAAACAGGCTCCCACTACAGTTTTGAAGCAGATTTGTTTTATGAATAAATGTGGGGCTTTTTTTTTTTTTTCTCCCCTTTTCCCTCCCCCTGCAAAGGCATCGCTTGCAGACCTTCGCGCATCGACGTCGAAAGACCGAGCGCCCCTGCAAACCCTGGAAGCTCAGGGGCGTGTTGGACGTCTGGAGGCGTGCGTGGGGCGCGAGGGTTATTTTGGGGTTACTCCTGGAAATCCCACTCAGTGGCTTGTTATCCTTTGCCTTTCCCAGACGTGCCAGTACAGGGAGGCTCTGCAACGCTCCCTTCCCAAACGACCAGTGGCAGTTTTAACGTTCATACCCAGATTCCCTGTTTACTCCTTATGCAAAGGCTTTTTTTCTTTTTTTTTTCCATCAGTGTAAACACAGTTGATCGCTTTATATCCTCTGTATATTGTTCCTTAATATGAATGAAGTGAAGCAGGCTGAGCAGCAGTCGTTCAGATCGCGGCCTAACGTAAACTTACAGCACGTTGCGAAGTGTTTGGTTTTGCAAACTGTGAAAACGGCTTAAACTGTGTAATACGAACACGGTCGTATTGTTAGCACTTAGCATTTGATATTTTTTGAAAAATTAGGACAAGGATATCTTTGCTGCCTACCAATTTGATCTGTTTACCTTGCTTTTTTTTTTTTTTTTTAAACAACTCTAGCTGGACAAATGTTGGATCTGCTACCGCGTAATCCAAGACAAACAAACCTGCTGTGAGTGCATTTAGAAGAAGCAGGTTCTTGCATTCAAATGAGGTAAAGAGAAAGAAATATTTGACCTTTTTGCCAAAAATATTATGGCTTACATTTGTTTTCTATTTTCCTTTTATTAAATCTCTTCTATAAACCA
Source organism: Ardeotis arabs (assembly GCA_011801015.1). NCBI lineage: Eukaryota > Metazoa > Chordata > Aves > Otidiformes > Otididae > Ardeotis > Ardeotis arabs. The sequence continues at coordinate 29,261 of JAAGAY010009292.1, forward strand.
CTCAGAAGTTTAAGTTTATTCTGTGACAATTAGTTTATGGTGTTTCTGAAGTGGATTTAGATTTGAGTGATAAAATTACAGGCCGAAATTACAACCATAATGGAAAATACTGGTTCATGTTTGGCTTTGCATACCACAACTGAAAGATTACTAGCCATTGCCAATAAGAGGAGGAAGTAAAGATAATAGTATACGTGTTTATAGACATGAGTTGGATTCCAGGACATGCCACAATAGATTTGTAGAAGGTGAACCGGAATATTTTAGCTGTGTTTCATTAATGGAGAAAAACCTGGCAGGTTCTGAAGAGGTAACTCTAGTTCAGACACTTGATTTGTATGGTCTTTCCAGGAAAAACGCAGATCTTTTAAATCCCTGAATTAAACAGCTTTCTGAATCCCAGTTCAGCTGCTTACATCACAGCGTAATTCCCTCTTTCCTTTGTGTTTTCCAAAAAAACCCCTGAGGTAGTCAGGATGTTTTCTTGGGATGGATCTTGTTGCTTTTCAGGGGAACACTTACAAAACCAGAACGCTCTTTTGAGAATGGGAAATACCATCGGAACAGAGGGTTTGCAGCTCAGCAAAATGGTCCTGCGCCATCCCAGCTCAGGCATCAGTCCCTTGCTCCCATGTGCTGCCTCTTCCAGGATGCTTCTTGCTCACAAATCCCATGGGATGCATGAGTGCTGGTTAACGCCAATTGGAAAGGAAGCATCTTGGTGGCTCCTGTAGTAGGTTAGGTTCCTTTTTCCTCCTTCTTCCCCTGAAGACCTGAAGCATCAAGACCTCACCAGAAATGGGGAACAATTGCACCCCAGCTCCATTCAAGGTGTCGCCCTCCAGGTCCCAACCCCAGCCAACAAGGAGTCTGTCTCAGGAGGGCTGCAGGACTCACCTCTCATCCTTTTCCTTTCTCTCTCCCTTCCTTTTTCCTCCCCTTCTCCCTCTTTCCCTCACCAAAGGCCATATTTTTCCCTCCTCTGTTGACCTGCCTTTGCTCTGCTTTACTTGACCACCTGGCAGAGCGGAAGCAAAAAAAAAGAAAGAAAAACGCCAAACCAGAATACAATGTTCTGCATGTACATGTGAGAAAACACCCTTAAAAGCTTGAGCTTTCAAAGTGGTTTGACCTCCCGCTACCCTGTTATAAAACAGAAGGAAAACTGGGAGATTTTCCACAACAAAATGTGGAAAGAGGGTTGTGCGCGCACGCGGGGCGGCTGGGTTTTAGTTTGAGTGGGTTTGGGGGCTGGTTGGATGCTGCAGCATCCATTCTTCAGCCAGCATCGCTCCCTTTCGCTCTCGGTGGGCATGCTGGTGTCTAACGAGCCACAGTTATGCCATGGTTACGCTGCAGTCATAGCATAACTTTAAAGCCAACCGGCTACCGGACACAAATCCACTGCAATTTAACCTTTATTATTTTGGATGCTCATGGAGCATACTGTCTAGGTCCGAAACTTCCTAAATTTGGTTTACCCAGAGCACATCCACAAGGAAAATGAGCCCAGCCGATCTCTTCAGGTTTCCTTTCCAAATTCGCTATTACACAGGAATTATTGCAGAGGGCTCAGTTATCTTAAGGGTCTTTTCCAACCTAAATGATTCCATGGATTAACACAGCCCTTGGGCAAAAGAAAAGACAAGTGGATTACTCGGAGTATAAGAAAGCGCTATGGAAGAAATTCATGTTCGGTGTTCCCCAGGTGAGATTGCTTTGGTGGATGCAGATGGCTCAGAGTCTGCTTAGCATCCAATCAGCTCTGGGAAGTGGGTTTTATCCTGATTGCCAATTTGCAGATGCAGAGCACCACGTGAAAGGTTTGCCATTGAAGCGCTGTGATGAGCACTGGTTAAACTGTTCTTTGAGAACTTCGAGGAGGGTTTTTCTAAGAAAACGAGCCAATGCTGTTGAGAAGCTGAAAACATTAGTGGTCTGAAAGAGTGTCATTATTTTTGCTGTAAAAATGTACGGGGTAGTTTGGCATCTCCATCTGACATCTGCTCCTCATTGTCTTGTGCCAATGCAAACTCATCAAGTCAGAGAAGATGAAATATTCCCCTCCGCTCCCAAACCCACCTCTCCTCTGGCTTGCTCTGCAGCTGTCAGCAGCTCGGCCACGTTGGTTTCATTACTGAACCGTTCCCTCCGGCCAGCCACTTCTGCTGCTGACAGTTATGCTCCGAGTCCTGCCGAGCTCGTTTAAGATGCCGTTTCCTCACGGCTCTCCACATCTACTTCACTTCCAGCAGAGTTGTGTGGGACAACCCTCATGAGAAACTCCACATCTTAGCGGAAACCCAGGCCAATGAAGGTTCTAGTTTGAGAGTCTGGACTCCCCTTCACTAGGGAAAACAAAGTAGTCTCAAATATAAAAATATGAACTGAGAAACCAGAGGTCTGGAAAGACGGACAGCATAGAAACGTAACCATGAAAAAAAGTAATAAAGGGGAAGCCAAATGACAAGGGAAAAAAGGGAAATATTGCAAATTTAAATTCATTAAAGCCTTCTAGATTTGATACAACTCTACTTGGTTCATCCTCTTAGTTTTGCTTGAGATAGTGAGCGTTTTGCTGCCAATTGAATTAAAAACCTTACATGCGGTGCTCAAAAGGGGAAAAGGTTGGGAGTGGGAGGTAGGTCCCTCGAAGATGTTGGAGGGTTGTGTAGAAATCACAGAGCAATGGGAGCTGCCAGGAGAAGAGTTCGGAGGAAGTAAGTGAGCTCAGGAAGTCAATTTGTGCTGAAGAGAAGGGCTGTGTTTTCAAATCCCAGATAAACCAGCCTTAAAACAAACCAAAGCCCCAGTGGATCCAGGCTGCTGGATACAGCATTTGAAAATGCTGGCCCCGAGTGATGCCTAAATGTATTGTAAATCCCAGGGATTGCATACACACATCCACACAGAGGGAGGCCTGTAAAAACTCGGCTTTATGGGAGCTGAGCCTGAGCTCAGAAGCTCAAGGAAGCTGCAGGTCTCTCCGGGCCCATCTGCGCGGCCCGGCCGCCTGCTGCCAGTGTGCAAGCAAAATGCAGCTGCAGAGCAGCTGTGCTGAGACCCTGAGCTTTGCGTGGCCTCGCAGATACCCCAGGCCTGGAGTATCTGCAGGGAATTAAGGATGCCTGCTGGGGTGGGAGTTGCAGAAGGACCAGCAGCCATAGAGAAACCCCCTTAATCCAGCAGCTCTTCAAACCCCAAGCCCTACAGAGGCACTCAAGGTCCTTGCCCAGCACCTGATCCCCATCATCCTGATGAACACAGGACCCTCATTAGCTGGGACTAGCCTGAACCTGCCTGGTGGGTCCCTCTACCTATCAGGGAGGTGAGCCAATCCCATCATACTGTAGGTGGGGTTTGCATTCCTGGGGTCTATTTCTACCAGCTCAGCAGTGAGGGCCCTTCTTCACTTTGTTCTGGCTGCAGTTGGTTATTCTGGGGATGGATATTTTACTACAGAAGTACTGCTGGTTCCTCATCTTGGTTGGGCTTGTGGCTGTTCTTCCAGTCCAAGTCACGTGTGAGTAATGCCTTTGATTTCTTCAGTTCTTCACTTTTGTTATCTCCAGTGTTGGCGTCTGCGTTTAAACATAGCTCTGTCTGCTGAGCTTGGCTCTTCTTGCCTTGGTCGAGGTCCTCTCATAGGCTCTGTTCCCAGTGTGCTTTGAAAACTGTGCCAGGCATGCAAGGGTGTTCAAATTTGTGCCCAAAAGCATGGGCTGGAGTGTGAGTCTGTGTCCAGTCTCAGCACTCAGTTATCACTATGGCTTGTAGAGCTTCCTTCAGGAGTTCTTTGGGATTGTTGCACCACTGTGTGTTTGTTTTGGAAGGAAGAAAGTATTGCTTGAGGTGCCCCTACCAAGATCACTTCAACTTCTTTGCATGCCCTGGCCATGTGTGCAGACAGCAGCCTGGGGTTAGGAATGTACAGCTATGAAGTGTGGAAATATATTTTAAGACTTGAGCTCTGGGGAGCTAAACTATTGAGCTCCTCTCTTGGCAGAGAGCTCTTTCATTTCAAATTTTTCATGGCTGCTAGCATTCATCCTGGTTTGGGTTGTTCCATGTTCTTATTTCCAGGTAGCTGGTACCATTTCTGAATGGCAGCTGAAAAGTGCAGTCTTCCCCCAAGATCTGCAAGCAGACCGGCAAGCTGTCTATTACTTCAAACTGGAGTTTGTCCCAAAACTTTCACCACTCATCTCAGGGTATTGACAGCTCCAAGTGTTTTTTCTAAATTGTTGATGTTGTTGGTATGGTTGTGATATTTTCTCCTTAGTCTTCAACTGCCGTGCTTCATTTCTTTGTTTACATAAGCCTCGCAGTGCTCATTAGGAAAGCCTGGGCTGGAAAAAAAAAGTATGTCTTGTGCAGAAAGCAGTTTGTGAGGGGGAGGGGAAACCAAACCGAAGGCTACGATGTGGTGGACCTGCAGTGTATGATTTATACCACACCAGTATTTCAGGGCACGGGTGAGTAGGTCCAGAGTTGGTGCTGACTCCGTGGGATGCACAGGGCTAGCAGCTTTCCATCTCCTGCCAGCGCAGCTGGAGAGGATCCCCAACATCTGGAAGGTGAGTCGCACTGGTAGGCCTGATGACTGGAAGTCCTGGCAGGCTTTGCAATGAGCCTGATATGTCCAGACCCATAGTGTGCTCTGAGTGTGAAGGCTTTTTGCGTGGTCTGCATTTGCTATGTGTGCTGCACGATCTCTGCGCTCCAAGGTCTACGCAGGAGCACTGAGCAGGTGCTTTGCATACAAAGCCATAGAAGTTGTGGCTCTCAGCAGTCCTAAACCACCCCTTAGGCTGTCTTCCAGGTCACCCTGATGTTGGCCAGGCAAACCAATCACCCAGCCCTTCCTCTGAAGGGCTGTAGTGTGGAGATGCTGCATCCAAGCTGATGCTTACCTGAGCCCATCCAGCCTGGAGGAGGGAAGGGGGGGTTTGTGTCTTGTAGATGTACCCAGAACAACCCTGGGAGTCATACCCAGATCTAAAGGCAGGCTTTTGTGTGGCAGAAGGACTTCCCTTGGTTTGCCAGTAAGGCTCTGAATGCTTTCAGACACTTCCATATATCAAAGCCAGCATTGGTCTAGGTATTTCCTTTCTGGTCCACAGGGGCCAATTCTATCATCCCGGTGACCTACAGAGGGGTTAAGTTCCCTGTGTGAGATGCTGATTTCATTACAACCCTCGGCTATAAACACTGCGTGCTGCAGCACTGACTAATTGCTGGGTGTTATTGGCAGATGGAAAAGCGTGCGTGCGGGCCAGGCGATCAATTCAGCCCCTTGTGCTCTGCCAGCAAGTGAGTTATCTCCATCTCAAGTGATTTTTATTTCACTTCTTGATCTTATTTGTAAATGCGATCCTCTGATGACACAACGTATAAAACCTTGGCTTGCAGCACAATGTTGCTGAGATGAAGCTGGACGGAGCTCCAAAATGCATAAGCTATTTTCAACATGAACTTAAAATCCTCCTCCTTTATTTTTCTCCCTGTTTTGGACTTATTTGGGCTAAGTGTGTGAATTAAAAGGGGAGATGTTGCTTTGTGATTTAAAGGAGAGGAGGGGGAAACAGGTCTTGTACCTAGATGAGGAACCAGAGCCCTGGGGGAAGCTGGTTTCTTCTCCCAGTTCTGTTGTTTTCCTGAGTGTTACTGAATAGGTTACTTCTTATTTACTCCAAGTCTCCTTTTTCTGCAAGATTTAATCAAAATTCAGATTTGGACATGAGAAGTTGTGAGGGCGCTAGAGGTAGTTCTTCTCGCTAAAAAGTGCTGAAGCTCTTGTTCAGCTTGCTACTGAAACGCTCTGCGGTATCTTGAGGTGATTGTACGGGGAGGAAGGATCCAGTTGAGCCTGGTCTTTCCTTCACTTCACACAACATGCTTAATTAGTGAAGCTTACTTTTATCTACTTCTACGTGGTTAAACACATATTGAAAGTGCTATTTCCATCTTCAGAGGTATTGAAACAATGCTTAGATTCCAGTGCGAGCCACGTAGGCAACGACTTCTCTAGTTTTGACCAAGTGTGGCTTTGCCTCATCCTCACCCACAGGCCTGTGGTTGTCTTTGCTCAGGTGAGCAATGGCCTTAAACTCAGTGGGGTGGCTCCACATTTCTTGCAAATACAGGAATTTTCCCATGATGGTCATCCAGGCAACTGACTTGTGCAGAGCTGCTGTTACACCAGCTGCAGGGATAAAGCCCCTCAGAGTTTGGTGCTCTTGCCTGCTGGGGATGAGGCTTAGGAGCTGCCCCAGGCATTGCCTTTGGGGGGTCAGGCTGGAGCTGCAAGGATGAAGGATGCCAAAGGATGCATCCCAGACAAAGCAGTTGCTGTGTGTAGCCTGTATGTGGGATCTGTCAGGAATGGTGGGCGGAGGGGATCCTGCCTTGCAACAGGGAGGATTGTAAGATCCTGGGAAATCCCTCCCTGCCTTTCTCAGAACCTGTGTTCAGATAGGACTGGGAGATAACTGCATCCACCATCCAACTGCTAGGATTTCCTCAGAGCATGAGAAACAGGCTTTTTATGCCTCTGACCTTGATCTAAGCTTGTTTCCTTTTAAGCTGCTATTTAAAGTGGGGGGGTGCAAGAGAAAAGAAGGAAAGCTTGATTTCTTTAATGTTGATGGAAGCAAGGGATTGATAACACTTGTAAGAGCTAGGCAGGGAGCCAGAGGGATACTGCATAAGGCAGATTTGTCAGTGGAATACAGCGCTGCTGGCTGGGGATGCAAAGCCCTGCTTGTTTACGAATCCAGGCCACCCCTTAAGATGCTCTTGCCAATTGCTTCAGACTGGAGAGAGCGTTGCGCGCTGGGCTTTATGATCTGAACAATTGCCCACCAGAGACCGGGCCAGGACCACCAGCCTCATGGTCCTCTCCAAACCCTGCGGGCAGATGGCTTCCCTGCAAGGTGGCAAAGGGGATTAACTCCTTCCACCCTGACTGCTACTTTTGTGATAGCTTTAGTTTTGGGGGAAGTTGTGGGGTTATGCTTTTTTAAGAAAGAATATGAGAAATGGATGGGGGAAAAAAAAAGTCAGCATTGCAGTTTTTATTTGAGAGTAGAAAATAGTTCTTATCACAACTCTGGGAAACTATTGTTCTGATTTTTATAAATATGCTTGTATTCCCCTTGACTTTTTTCCTCTTCCCTCCCCACTTGCTATCTCCCTGCTGTATGCCCTTGGCTGCTTCCCAGATGCTTCACGATGCAAGAGAAGATAAGCCGCTGCAAGGAATAAAGATTGGGGGGTGCACATCTCGTGCCCCCCTAAACCCCAAGTCCTTGCCTGGAAATTCCCATACGTTTGGTGTAAAGCCCCATGATTTCCACTGAGACCCAAATGATCCCAGCCTGCATGGAAACTTGCAGATGAACTTGGGGGTGGGAATGTCATGTTTCTGCCTCCCCGGGTGCACCCCTGGCAATGATGTGTGAACAAAGGCCGGGTAATCTTCCCAGCATCTGCTCTTGGCCAGGCGCCCTTCACTGGTGGCCTTCACTGTGCTGGGGAAGGCCTTGAAGGTTCAAGGGGGGACAGGAACCAAGACCCCCCAGGCACAGCAAGGTTTCTCATCAGCAATAAGAAATTTGTGGTGAGCAAGTAGATTTTCAGTGTTTTGGAAAGTGAAAAGCCCAATGCCTTTACAGTGTTTTGAAGGCACACTTTCTGTAACGCTGTGGACCATTGATTGGGGGTGAGAAACTTTGAGGATATTTGAAAAACAAGAGAGGAAAAAATCCCTTGACATGCTGTTTTTGAACTGTGGCCCCAAGGATTCAATTTTATTCTTCTGGTGACTCACAGCATGACATTGGCTCTGTTCTCCTTCCTTGAAAAGACAGCAAGTAAGGCTAGCAATCTATCTTAAATATATGTTAACGTAACATATCAGAGTCCCTTTTCCAAAGTGTAATAACTTCCTGGGGTGGAAGGTGCTGTGTATGAAGCCAAGCAGATCCAGAGGGTGTAAATTGCTGTGATGGGACAAGGTTTCAAAGAATCCTTTGGTAATCAATCACCTGGACCCATGACTCTCTTTGCAATGCATTGGCATGCTGCAAGGCTTGGTCTAGTTACCTTTCAATGTCCTTAGGAACCAAGGCTTCTCAAGTGGATGGGGAGCTTTTGGGGATTCCTCTTTGCAGAAAGTGGAAGCAGATGGGCTTGCAGAAACATCTCATGCACCGTAGCACATGGAGAGTCACAGGGCTGGAGGAAGGAGCCAGCAGAAGGCAGTGATGTTATGGCAGCTGGTGAGGAGGGCTGGGCAGGGGGTGCTGGATCCCTCTCTTTCCAAAGCCAGCCAGGAGGAGGAGAGGTTTTATGGAGAGAGGAGGAGGAGAGGAAGAGCTGACCCCTGCTAAGGCTGTCAGGCTGTGGTGCCTGCTCTGTGTTAAGGCAGTGGAGGAACGGTTGTGTTGCTGCCCAGCTCACCCACAGCACTCTGCCTTGCCTTAAAAGAGGCAGAAATCTAAATCCCTGGGTAACTTCAAAGCGACTCGGGGAAGATTAGGTTCCCTTACAGTCAGGCAGTAGAGGAGCAAGAGGGAGGAGGGATTTTGAGGTTCAGATGCTGTTGAAGCCCCCTCTCTGGGGAGGAAGAGGGGAACTGACCCCTCTGGTTTGGAGATGCTTGAAGCAGATCAGGACCCTGCGGCCCATGTTACCCCTTGCTTTTTATTTCCCAAGCTGCTGGCTCTTCCTTCCTTTCTATCTGCTCCCTGCTCCTCTTCATTAGCAGCTCTCGGCAGTGCGAGGGAATCATACTCAGAAGTATGAGTTCATCTCTGAAAACTCTGTACTGATGCCAGCGGGTCAGTCGCTTTGCAAAAAGAAACTTCCCTTCGAGAAACACTATCCTTCTTGAGAAAAGGCCAACAAACCAGAAAAACAAACTATCAAAAATACTGCCTTCAAAACCACTCCTTAACTGGAATATGTTTCTGGTCTCCTTCAGCTGGGTAGCTGTTAGGATAAGCAGAGCCTCCCATGTTCTTGCAGCTCTGCCAGTGACCTACAAACCTGCTTCTGTTGGGTGTCCTAACCTGGTCACCCTGTACAAAGTATGGGCAGCGGTTTCTGGCAGAGGTTGGCAGTCTCCCCTAATTAAGATTTAACTCCCATTTCTCCTCCTGTTTCTGTCTAGCTGACCAAACTTCACAAATTAAGTGCATCTCATCCTATTACCACTGAATGGGACATGACCTTCACACCTGATGTCTGAGATGAGTTCTAACTCTTTCAAAGCTCCCATGAGTCCTGACCAGCAGGTTTGTTTAGCATATTCCCAGTAAGCAGTTACTGCTTTTGATTACTCAGCTGCTTCTAAGCTGGAGAATATTCCTGATGGCTAAACACTGGCAGCTGCAAAGGACTCTGGATAAAGGAGAATAAAGCCCATTAGATCTAACCTTGAGCTGTGGGAAATGAATCCTTTGTGCTCAATGTGTTAAAAGATCTAGTGTTTTGGTTTTTTTTTTTCTACTAGATAACTACTTTATCGCTCTTATCTATTCACTTGTGAATTGTAAGCCTGTAAAGCAGTGATAAAATACAAAGGGGAATGCAGATTTGATCCAACATGTCCATTTATTTTTCCCCATGGACAGAGATGAAGATATAGCAATCTTGAAATATGTAGCGCATGCTGCTGTTTTGAGCCCAGCTAGACTTTGTGTCAACCCCTATACTCCTTAGGCTCTTAGGCTGATATTATATATTACAATCACACTTAAATCTATAGGGTACCACCTCATTTGTCAGTTGCCACAAATTGTTTTTACTGTCAGCCAGGACGAGGGCCATATTCAAGCCATGATCAAACCTTGGACACGGAGCGCGAGCAACAGCTCCAGTGAATATTCCTGTCAGTGCATGGATTAGAGTCTTCTCTAAAGCACCTCCTGCCAAGGATCTGATGTCATCTGTCTTCTCAGATCAGTGAAATGGTGTGAATTCAATTTTTCTGACGAACAAATCCCTTTCTATGAGAACACACAGGCTTGATACTAAGAATTCAACAGATTACTTTCTTCCTTTCTCCTCTTCCCCCTCCTCCCCACCCTTATGAGGTAGATGCTGGTGTTTACTGTGGTCATAGTGTATATTAAGGAGATGCTGATTTAAATAATTATAACCTTTCGAAGGACAAAACTTCTTAGAATAGTAAGGACTGGGCCCAAGTTTGTAACTGGGATTTTGGAACATTGAAATCTAAGAACAACTGCAGAACACTGTGGATCCCACCACTCAGGTTCAGTAGTGGGCACGTACACCCAGCTGGGCTTAATACCAAGATCTGAGCTATGAGTATTCCTGCTCCAGGTTAGGCTGCACCTCAGGCTTTGCTCTAAAAATGACATAGCAGAAGTGTAGATATTGTTTTCTGTGAAAACTAATAGCAGCACCTCCAACCCAACTTCTGTCTCAGGACCTGTATTAATACCTGCAACCATGATGAAAAACCTTAAATCTGATCCAAGACTACTGATTGCCTTCATGTGTTCGGAAGTAGCTACCAAACAGATTTGAAAACTCATGTGAAATCTAGCCCTGTTTTTTTTGTAGCATGGGGTGGAAGGTTGAATATGCACTAACTTCTGGATGTCTAAGCTGGCTGTACCCAAACACAAGCAAGATGTGCTTACTGGTGATCCCTGTGGATCTGGGATACAACTAGAAAGCCCTTTGAGCACATGCATCATAAATTTATTTTCTCTCTATTGCTCATACAACCCCAGTAGACTAGTTGCAGACTCCTAGTTTGGCAGTGACATCCCCAAGATCGTATGGGAGATCAGTGCATTGCCAGGTACCAAAGCAGGTTTCCAGATCAGTGTTTCCAGAGCATCTCCATACCCCCCAGAAGTCTTTCCTGGGAGCACGCACAGAGCATGACTTTTTTTTTGTAAAACTCATCAGCTCCATGGGTTTTATTCCTCTTTGGGAACAAGAGAGTTTGTTTAATCCATGTTGCTTTTATAGTGATTGTCACTCTCTATCCCCTTGTACTTTATTCTTGAGCTGTTAGGGTCTGAATTAAGCAGAATCCCCAGCTGACAAACCTTTCCTGAGTTTTTTTTTGGGAATATAGCCCATGTTGCCCCATCCAAGCTGGCTTTAAACTGTGCAGCTCGAGGACTGCTGTGCTGGCACAGCATTCAATGTAAGCTAACATAAGTGTATATGTAGCTCCTTGAAGGGAGCTTACAGCTCACTTGTGTTTCTGCACCGGGGATAGCTCTTCTGATTTAGGTCCCACCTATGTATCTTGACAAGAGCTGCAGCTTCCCTGAGCATCAGGAGATGCCTGGCATTGAGGACGGTGGGTTGCATGCTTCCAGGGGAAACCTGGCTCACAGCAGCTCAGCATCTGGGCACGTCCTTACTCCAGGTAACAGCTACAACATCACTCTGAGTTCAATGTTACAGGGCTCTAATCCCTGGCTCAGTGTGCGTTTTGGTGACAACCATTTAAGACGGTCTTAAAATCTATTTTAAGGAGCGTTGCCAAATATTAAGAATCAATTTTCAATGTTTGGTCCCACCTCTTCACAAAGAGTTTAACAGCACCTGGACTGTTGCTCAAATCTTAGTAACAGCTGCTGAAAAAATACTGAAAAAAAAGCATTTTATAAAATAATTCTCCTGTCTTCCTTCTGTCACTGCTACCAAGCTGAATAAAACCAGGAATTTAGGCCTTGATTCAGCAAAGCACTTAAGTGCTCACATTTTCATGATCATGCTTGCCATGGGCAGTTTCTGTTCCAATGGATTGCTCTCATGGCCTTTCCAAAGAATTATTAGTTGTCTTTTAGAATATACCTTTGAAAAGAAACTCTTCCTCCTTCCATAGTGTGTAGTCATCATTCTGATAACCCTGCCTTCTGCAACAGAGTAGATCGCAGAAATGCATTGTAGGAGAAGATAAGTGGATTTTTGGAAGTGCATTCACTGAAAATGGATTATTTTTTTTTTTTTTTTTTAGTAGGAGACTACTTGCTATATAGATTTAAATTTGGCAGGTGGTTTGACTATAATAACTAAGATACTGCAGGAAATTGAAAGTATTTCTGCCAAACTGGAGAACTTCTAGTTTGGATAACTTTTGTCTAGAAATGGATGTTAACTTTTAATGGGTTAAATCAGAGTAGAGGAATAATTTGGAGATGAAATAAGATGAAGCCAGCCATATTTTGGTCAGTCTGTAAGTAAAGTAACTTTTTTTCTTGTGTAAGCACCAGGTTGACCAAGCTATGATTCTCCAAACTCTTGTCACAAGTGGTGGTCTCTGCACCAATTTTGTGCAGTGTGAGGTCTGAAGAAGCAGCTTGTAAGAAATTGCAAAGTAACTTGGGATGAAGCAATGTTATTTGTCATAATAATTACTAATCCCTTAAGAAAGCAGAACAATGTTTGGATTGGATGTACGGAATGATTAAAATTTCAGCCTGCACTTGAGTTTAATTCTCTTGATTACAAGGTGTTCATTAGCAGACTGTAAAAAGTCATTTGTAATGTTTTTTTGATCTGCAGTGTTTAAAAGTCCGGAGGATACTCAAAAAGCTAGCTCTTCCTTCAGCAGACCCTTCCCTAAATGAATACCCATCAACTGTTGGAGGGAATGCCCTCATCGGAAATGGATAATCCTTCCCCAAACAAAACCGTCCTTTCCTTCTTTTTTTCTTCCTCTTTTTTTGGCCACTGCTGTGTGGTATCATATCCTATTGTATTACATTATCGTATCTCATCAAGTTGTGGCATGGTGTAAAGCAGCTTAATGCAGTGGAAGGAATGCCACGCTATCTGAAGCCAGCATCTACGTTAATCCCCTCTGTCATCTTTCCTTCCCGGAGCCTGTTCAAGGCATATTGTGCAAAGTGGAATCGATCAAAGCGTCTCATTTTCATATCTACACGGTATACTGTTACCTAAACAAGGAAAAAAACCTGTGTGTGAGATATCAAAGACCAGACCTAATTCCCAGAAGTCATGCCCAGTGTTTTTGTTGGACCATCAATGCCTGCCTCTAGCCAGAGAAACAGCTTAAGCCGCAATGCTTAGATTTTTCCCTTTACGTAGATTTGAAATGTGTCAAACATTTATAGTGCCTAAATCCTCATCTTGTTTCCATTGACTTTGACAATGAAAGTGCGATCCTTTATAAAAATCTGGATGGTTTGCAAAAACTTTAGCCAAATCAGTACAGGGACTTCAAACCACCGCAAGGTCTTTTGGGAGAGGGGAGGAAGACGAGCACCTTTGAGGTTTTGTTTCAGACCAGTTTCTCCCATGAACATTTCTCCACTTCTACTTTAATTGCACAGGAATTTCAGTGACATCTTTACTTCCCAGTACAGTGCATGGGGAGGGATGCCTTGTGTAACTGCTCTGCCGAAGTTGCATAAAAATCAGTTCTGCCAAGAAAGTTAGTGCATTTTGCACGCGTTTGAAGTCTTAGATAAATTTGTATTATTTTTTTATTTCACTCATTGGACCTGTTATCACTTTTCATCCTTAAAAGTGGCTGAATTTCTCCTTATTTCTCCTCTTGGTGGTGGGGATTGCAACAGGAGAAGAGTACACTTTATTCTGCTTTATTTTTAGATATTAAATCAGAAGATTTAAGTCCTAGCCCAAGTGAGTTATAAACTTCAGGGTAAAGCAGGTCCCATTTCCACCTTCTGTGTTTGTACAGCATCTCGCACAACAGGATTCTGGCAGATAACTACAAGCATTATGTTAATGCAGATGATGACAAAAGGGGCTTGTTCTGGGTGAGACATGATTTACCTTCTGCCCACTTCCAAATATCCCAAAGCTTTGCCAAAATGTTTCAAAGAAAACTGTGATATTTTATTTAAAACTTCGAGAGAGAGAAAGCTGTGGTTGAAGGAGGTAAATTAAGGTCAACTTAAAAAGAAGGAAGAAAGCCATGAGCTGTATGTGTGCATGTGTACATACAGACCTGATATTGCTGTCTGGGTAACGAACTTGTCCTAGGAAGAGACTTCAGTAAGAGTTGCACGCTGCTTCCCTGAAATAATGCTACAAGATGCTATGAAGTGTTCCCAAGCAATGCATCATCCCAGAGTGTATCTGTGGATGAAGCATTAAACCTGTGCTGTCAGAAGAACAGTGTGTGCTTTCTAGGTGCAGGAAGGCTCTCATCTGTCTTCATTTTTTAAATTCAACAGCAGTTTTTTCAGCTGTGTGTTACCATAGATTCAACCTACCGCATTAATACCTCAAGCTACTGCTTTTCCAGAACAGCTCTGCAGAGCTCTTCTGGCCCTTCCAGTGGGACACCTCCAGCTCTAGCAGTCCTCAAAAAGCTCTTCCTTTGGCTCCATTTATCCCCAGGACAAATGGGTCTGATGTGTCCAGCAATCCTGCTTTTACAGTGATACCATCAAGCCAAAATGATGATGAGAACTGGAGGAGAATTAGGTTTGCAAAGCAGCTCTGATCCCACCTGCTGCACAGCTAGATGGGATTTACATGTTGTCTGAGGCCAGACTACGAGAAGGCTGTTTGCAGCAAACCAGGAGTTTGACTGCTGGTCCTGGGCCACAGCTAAATACAGAAAGCAAGCAGGATTTCTCTCATAATGTTATGGACATTTCTTGGCAACCTGGTGGCATCAAATACCCTGACCTTTTTTTTTTTTTCCTGAATAGTTCTCCCTGGATGAATGTCAGCCCAAGTCTTCCAAGCTTGCAAGATGATTTAGGCTCCAGTTGCCCACACAGCATCAAACACTCAGCAGGTCTCATTTCTGCAGCAGCTTTCCCTGCATGGCAGTTCATGCGAGCCCAATCACACGCGTGTGGGAGTGTACGCGCAGGACAGAGGTGTGCAACACTTGGATGCTGTGGTCCAACAGCTGAAGTCATGCTTGTGGTATCGCAAATATGAGAGTCAAAAACTGTTTAAAGAGTTTCCAAGTTGAACACTTGAGCACATTTCGTAGCCTTTGAAATATAGCTGGCTGAAAACTCCTGACAGTGTGATCTATTAGGCTGTGGAAGAGTTTCCCCAGGGAAGTGTTGGAAGGGCTATCACTTGAGTCATTTAGTGCTGAGGGGAATATACTACAGGGAACAATCCCTCATTAGCTGGGCTAATGGATCTTTTTGCTTCAAATTCTATTGCTCCTACAAAAAAAAAATCCATTGACATCTTCTTGTTCTTCCATATGCTTAAATTGGCAGGGCTGTGGGGCTGTTGGCTACATTTTTTTAGCTTTTGTTTATAAGGCATATACATTTATCAAAGGAGGGGGGGTTTCATGTGTCAGGCAAAGTGTGTAGTGTCAAGAGCAATCTAAAGAAAACAGTCATGGGGATAAATGAAATTCACATACATTATTCTCTGAGAAGCAAGGAGACATGTAGATCCTTCTTGAGAAGCTCTAGCTCTGAGCAAGCCTCAGGAAATGAAGACAAGACAGGCAGCTGAGTCAAACTGAATGTTGAGTTCACCAGCCACTGTTGGATAGAAGCTCTCTGGGCTTGGCTGGTGTGCTTCCAGTATGTCTCATGCTCCCTTAGGACTTGCTCCTGGGGTAACACAATTAGGTCCTGTGTTGCCTTCAGAGCAAGCATGACGTGTCCTTTTGGTCATGTGTTGTTTCAGATTAGTCATTCTCACACACTGGATGTGAACGTATCCCAGGTCTGGTTCTCCGGCACTGGGTTTGGGAATATCAGCATGGTGACTTTGAGGGCAAGGTGGCTGCTTTTTCGAAGACAACTGCTTCCTTCTCTCATGATCTTCCTCTGTTACCTTGGGGATGCCGCTTAGATCTTTGAGATCACTTGTTATAAGGTGTAGGACAGCAGCTCTAATGGGCAATTCACTGTCCTAGTAGACTGGATCATCAGGGCTTTGTGTTATCCATGGAGAAGACAGGAGCTGCCTCCCTGAAGCTTATTATCAAGACCTGGCATGAGTATTGTGGCCTTTCTCCTATGGACTGTGTAAGTTAGCTGAGATGTGGTCACTTCAGAGAGAACCAACTCACTCATTGCTTTCTTGACCACAGCTGCCATAGGTGTGTTGGTGGCAGTCTGGTCTTTCAGAGAAGAGGAGGTAACATTGACATAACTCCAGAATTTGTAGTGGATTTGGTTAAGGGCTATTTTTCAGGTGAAACAGCCTTGACTTCCCAATGCTTTGAATATTTTCCAGCAGTGATTATTTTCTCTTCTGTGCTTCTTTTTTAAACATTATATTTTCCGAGTGGACAATCCCAAAGGTGGCCAGTTTAATGGCGGGGGGGGGGAAGAAAAGAGTCATAGAGATTATTTTAAATGCGAAGTGAATTTTATGCCAAAAAGTGTCTTTTCCATATTTATAAGCCCCTGTCATCCCCTCTCCCTCCGCCTCCTCCTGCTTAAAAGGAAACTCCATTACAAAGGCAGGAAAGAACATCAAACAAACCTCGCTTGGCAGCCATGTCTATATGTGAAATTACTGTCAGAGTACAAAGGAAGACTCAAGATTTAGAAGGTAACATGTGACAAGAGAATGCCGTCCTTCTCAATGTCTTTACCTTTTGTTGGTGAGAACTGGGAAGGGTTGTTGTTGGTGCTTTTTGTTTTTTTAGAAAGATCTTGCCAATTATAGAAAGCCAAAGACACAAATCACTGCAAAACCCCACGGGCTGTGGGTGATTTGGCTTGCTGGAAGCCGTGTAGCTCTGAACGTGCTCACTATTAGCTCCATCCTTTGGGGAGGTGGGTGCGTGCTTGGGCAGCCTGAGGAGCAGCCGCTGTGTACAGTTGCAGGAGGCTTTGATGGAGCTGAGTGGATGCTCCCAGCTTGCCTTGGTTTTAAGATGAAATGTGTTGAGGCAACCGTGCGTGCTTCACGTGTACGTTTTGCCATGGTTTTAAGCAAATGTTTCATCTCATTAGTGAGGCAAATTAAGAGCTTGAAGTTACTCCTGTTCCATGAATGGAAATTAATTCATGGATTAATGTAACAGTGGTATTTTGTGTCTTGAAGTAGCTCCATGCCTCATCTTTCCATCTTGGAAATAGTCTTTTTTAACTTTACTTATTTGTGCTGTGGCAGTCCTGCCTTTTATGCCAAAGCAAAGCTCATTTTTTCCACTCTTCCCAAGTTCATGTGCTGTGGGAGAGCAGGGCGGTGAAAGCCACACCAAGCTGGTACCCCAGCCCTGATGCCCCCGCTGTATGGGCACGCGGGACAGGAGAGATCGCATCCACTGCCCTCACCAGCCTTGGCTGCTCACAAATTCAGGGATTTGGGTGTTGTGACAGTGTTTGTAACCAGAAAAATTACCGAATCATGGAGTTGGCTGTCTCATTTGGGTTTCCCACTGTGGATGGGAGCATCTACCCTGCTGTCCGAAAAGAAAGCTAAGCCGAGACCAGTTCCATGTCATGGCCCTACACTTGTTTTCCACTGAAGTATTTATAAAACATTTGCATTTTTTATCTTGTTCTTGTGCTGTCTGGTGCCATGGTCCATCTCCTCTTGGTTCCCTGTGTCAAAATTACAGAAGAAGTTGGTTTATACTTTGTGTGACTGTTAAGGTGTGAGTGTCTCGCCTTTGTTCTTCGAAAGAGGATTTTCTCTAAAAGCAAGGCTTAATACAAGAGACACTTTTAATTAAAATCTCAGTCTTGAGAGCTATTGAACTCATCCACTGTAATTAAAATGTGAATTTAACATTTCAAAGAATGGAAGCTTTCTTTTTTTGGCTGTTTCTGAAGTGTTTGTGCTACAAGGTCTTTCCTCCTTTATTTTAGGGGACAGAGGTATTGTTTGCTTGGGTTTTTTTTTAATACGGAGTTGATCGCGAGCTGCAAGTGACATTTGTTGACCTCAAGCCAGACATTCAGAAGCACTGCATTGGCTGTATTTTGTATCGTTGGGAAAAATAATACCTCTTCCTCCTCTTTTGAGAACAATAAAATTGAGCCTTTTTCATTTTCCCTTGTAGGAACAGAACACTTTGGAAAATCTGTCTGGGGAAGCATGTCTGCAAACCCGGTTTACAGCCTGCTTTCCAGTCTCATCAGAAGTTTTCTTGAATGAGGTGCAAAAAGTGGCTGAAAGCAGGGGGAAGGGAGAAAAACTCCTCTATGCATACACACACACACATATGAGATGGAGACACTGGTTAGCAACATAAACAAAAGGTGGGTGGTAACCCCTGAGCTTTTTTTTTT
>JAAGAY010009299.1:0-11578 GCA_011801015.1 Ardeotis arabs
CCAGGGATGGGGCATCCACCACCTCTCTGGGCAACCTGTTCCAGTGATCTACAACTCTCATTGTGAAAAATTTCTTCCTAATGTCCAATCTAAATCTACCCCCCTCTATTTTAAAACCATTACCCCTTATCCTCTTGGTGTGGGTTAAGAATGACAGTCTGAAAAAGGAAGTGAAAGTGTTTGGGTATGTATTGCTTGATCTCTAATTGGGAATATCTGACCAGGGTTGTTCACAGAGATAAATCAAAGTATTTTGATTTATCAGAATACTGGCACATAGAACAGGGTGAGCCTAGATGACACTCTGTTCCTTTTCTCTGCTGATGGTTGCGAGACTTAGCTCCCAATATCTGCATTTTATCCATCCAGTTTTGTTAACTTCTGGGGATATATATTTTTGTATATATTACTTCTATGTAAATAAAATACTTGTTTACTAGCTTTTAGGGGATTCTTCTCTTAATTTATTTCACAAAAAGATTTTCCTTACTGCCAGGACTTACTCAGCTCTGAGTACTGTTTGTTTTTTCAGATTTAAAAATATTTGTAAAGTAATCTTATGTCTTAAAAATTATATTGTCTGATGGTGAATAAATCATGTGGGACCCTAATCTGTTCTGTCCTCATGTCAAGACTCATGGTATATGTATCAAACTACAGTTATTCAGGAGACTTAAATGTTAAGGCAACATGTACAACCCGGAGTAGGATGGAGTATGTACAGTCTTTCAGATATAAAGCTAACAGTTATCGTTCTGTCACAGGGTAAGTGGAACAGTTGAAATCACTTTCAGTGAAGTTGTTCAATTGTAGTGAAGTTGAGACTAAAACTTTCCATCACAAATTTTTATTTCGGGATTATTTATAGATGAGTGAGTAGTTAGGTGAGGGATCTTGCTTTGTTTTAACTTGTGTGCTCTTACAGGCTTGTGGTTAGAAACATACACTATCATAACATTCTTGGGTTTAATTTTGTCTTTTTTTTTGTGCAGAGAGTATGAAAAACTTCCTTCTTGTAAAAAGTCAGATCCATTGTCTCCAATCAAAGATAATATACAGCTCACTCCAGAAACAGAAGAAGAAATCTTTAATCATCTGGAACGTAGTCATGTTCAGAGAGCTATATTCCAATGAACTGTATGCTGTGCACAATAGGATGCATTTTTAATCACTGTCAAAATTTATCTTCTGAATATTTCATCAATATAGAAAAGATGCTTTGAAAACCAACTACATATTTTAGTCTGACTAGTGATTTGACATCTTTTTTTATAAGAATGTGAATTGAAAGGTACAGTTCTATACTGACTGGAATAAAATTCTTTACATGCCTGTGTTCTCTTACTCAAAGTCCCATGCTAAACTTCTGTTCAAACCTTTTTCAGCTGCTGCTGATCATTTTATACAGGTCACATGCAATCCAAGTTTTCCTATAGTTTTGCCTTTGCACGACAGCAGCAGAACAAGTTTGTGTCTTAAATTTTTAATAGGTAATAATTTTTCTGCCTCTTCCTTCTTTCCTCTTGAACCTAATCTGGCTCCAAGACAGGAGTAAAACTGCTGTTCAGTGTTCATAACAGCCTTCACTATACTTCCAGCACTCTGATAACTATTTATTTTCCCTGTAAGGTAAGATCTGGTCTCTCAACAGTTAGCTTATGTCATGTTATTGGTGGGAATAACTTGAGGACTGCAGAAAGCAATATCACAAATATTTGGTCCACAAATTGTCACATTAGTAGAATGATCTCTGAAGAAACACAATGTGTTCCTCTGTTTTACCTGCTCTCTTCACATTTGTAGTCTTATCCAATGACAGAAACAAAATACCAGTGCTCAGAGCTAAGGATTACTAAAGAGCATTGTCCTCACAACAAACTAAGCTTCAGCCTTCAACAGACAATCAACTAAAGGGAAAGAACACAGGAGACTAGAGTCCTTGTTTTGGATGACTGAATTATCATGAAATAATATGATGGGATTTCAGATTTCTACCTGTAAAGTCAGGATTTGAGTCAACATAAAGATATGCCTAATTTCTTTTCCTTTTTTTTTAGGAAAGGCTTGTATCTCTTTCTGCAGCAGACGAAGGTACAAAAGGGTATCTTAACCTTGTAAAATATACCCTTTGCATTCCTGAGATAAATACTTTCCCTCCATCTTTGAGTTTTTTGCAAAAACTTCAAGTGTGAAATTGACCTATGAGAGGCAGGGTTTTTTGGTTTTTTTTTTAATTGCAATCTACTTTTTTTCTCTTTAAGAGAATTTGCATGTATGAAAATAAGGTGACTGGCTGCATTAAATTACAAAGAAGCTGCTTACAAGAGTAGGTTTTGTGTACAATTGTGGGAGCAGTCCTCTTAATTCTACATTTGTGTTGAAGGTATGGGATATAAGGAATTGCAGCAATGATGCTCTCGGTCAGGCTTCCTCTCATATGTGCACCACTAGAAAATCCCTGCTTCTGAAAAGTAGGGGTTTTAACATGATCTTCAATGGCAATTTTTATCTCTGGTATGATGTGACAAATAAAGGCAAGGAAGAAATGTTTCTGTGTTTCCAGTCACAGAACTATTGCCTAGAATGAATTTTGATGTGTTGCTACAAATACATTGATAAAAACAGAATGAATTTTTGAAGGGAAAACATAATAATTTTTTTCCTTCATTGTTTGTTTATCAGTGTGGGAATTGCAAGTTTACCTTGTACAGTCCGTCCTTGCCTGTTGTCTGCCTCTTCTGTCAAAAAGCCACTTGTTCCTGCTTTAGTGGATCATCAGAAGAGACAAACAACTCATGTTTGTAGTTTCAAGGACAGGTAATTTTAAGGGTGTGTAGGACATCTTACATGCAAGCTACATGTCTAGCAGCAGTACTGCCTTTTAATTCAATTTCCTGCAAATACTGCCTTACATGTGCTTGTAGTTCACTTATTGAATATCACATTGCTTGTTTTACTCCAGCTTCTTCCAAGACAGAATCAGATGATATAAAGCAAATGTTGTACATATATCCATATTGACACTATTTTGTCACAAATGGGTGCCCTGTTTTTTTTCCTGTATGTTTCTGTATGGACTAGATGACCTTTGAAGGTGCCTTCCAACCCAAACTAGTCTATGATTCTATGACAGGAGAGTGAAAATACGATTGACAATGCCTTAAACACAGGGTGTGTAACAGCTTGCTGGAGTGCTATTTCAATGGTAGGTATTAGAGGAATTATTCATGCAAAAATGCTTCTTGATTGTGTTACATTTTATGGTCTTAAAGTAGACTTCTTAAAAATACTTCTGTATATTTTCTCATTTGTGCTTTGGAGATCTTTGGTTTTGAGTTCACATTACAGGGGATACTGTTCAGAAAGTATCTAATAGGGCAGAGGAGTCTATTATATTACATATAATACAGGTAAGCATCTAAGAGTATGTAGGTTTTATAGTTAAGGGTGGAGTTCTTGGGTTAGTGTTTGTTTTATGAAAGATATGATAACATATATGCAAATGAATTTGTGCAAGACTTTATTCCTGAGTTAAAACTGACTCTGGGTTGGGTAATATTCCTGAATTAAAATTATTCAGTATCAGAATTGTTACAGGTTATGATGGGGTGGGGGAGATAAAATAAAGCATGGCCCAATGAAAAGGGAAAAAAAAAAAACAAATCTTGGAGAGAAGGAGTGGGGGAGTTTGTCTCTTTTAAAAAGCAGACATTTAAAAGCTGGAGGATATGAGGGTGGTTGGAAAACAAGAAACAAGTAGGAGAAAATGAAAGCAGATGGCAACTTGGAGACATATGCCTTTATGTGTGGTGTTTGCTTTTTAAGATTCTTAAGTTTTTTTTTAGTTTCTATAACTAACATTCTCTAATTTTGTCAGCAGGACTTCAAAGTATTACAAAGTGGATGGCATTGTTATATTCTATTAAAAGGGTGCATCTGACCTGGAAAAACTAAATTTCCTAATTGTTGTCTAATCAAGCTTCACTTTTGTAAGTGCTGACTAGCCATTCCTTCAGCAGAATTATCATATGAACTGCAAATACTCAGTATCACTGATAATTAATATGAGAGTCTGTGATCATTCAAATCGAGTAATGATTTTGAAACTGTAGGTAAGTCACTTGTTCAAATTCAACTGAGTCTTTCTGCTTAAATCTTTTTGTTCTAATTACAACAGTTGGTATTAACCACGTTGCCTCTCACAGGAATCAATAGAGTAGAGTTATTTTTATAGGACTGAAGAATATTAAAAGACCATATGGCTTTGCAAACAGATTGTAAAAAGAGTTATTACATTTAAATAATAGTATTTTAATAGAATTTGCAATACAGTGGCATTTTTTTGTATATTATTGACATACTGTTACTTTAGGAAGTACTAGAAGCTCAGGGTGTTCAGATTTTATGTATCAATTAGTGTCAGTTATTTTTTTTTGTAACAAAAAAGGTTACATTTCTGAGGTACTGAAGTTAAAAGACAATTCTTTGCTCTTACTACTTGCATGGAAGAAGAACTATCAGCTAATCATTTCAACATCTTGGTCTAGGCATGATGTGGTACCAAATTAAAATAATCGACGTGGGAGGGAAGAAAAAGGGAGAAATCCCTTTCTGAACAGTAGAGGTCATTTTATACTGATGACAGACTTTAATCTGGCTGCAGCAACCCAGGATTTGGTTGCAACAGTCTGGAAGTGAATATATTTGTTGCTTCTATGGCTTTCTCATATTTTTACATCCCTTTTGAGTTTGGCAGTGAAATAACAGGATGTCTGCATATTTATACCAGCTGGGTAGGTAATGCAAAAACCAGGCAATGTCATTTCAAGAGCAGAGTCAGGAAGAGCTTTAAGCTGATAGCAAGAGAATAGGAGAGAGGAGGTGCGGGGAGGGAAAGGCAAGACTAAAACCAACTCCTGAATTCCTTAGCTCAAAAGTGCAATATAGTTACAGTCATAGGTTGAGCTACTGCTGAATTACTGATTCTTCCTGGAGTATATAGATTTAAGTACCCTTTAAGTACCACAAATACTGACTTAAAGCCTTTGTTGTAAAATACTGATGACATATCTTAGGAATTATGGACAGCAAAACCAAAACATTGAGAATATTAGGAAGGGTTCTAGATGGTGAGGCACTGGGTCTAATGAGGCCTTCATCTCCTTTTTTGGTGGTATTTGGTAAATCACACCAGCTTCCATATGGACCCTTTTAAATATGTATAATAGAGTGGGCAGAAAATACAAGACTATCACTCTACCGAGTCCATGTCTGCACTGTGCCAGAAATAAAATTAATTCTGTACACAAGAAAAAGTTGTACTGAATAATGAAAACCTAAAGGTGACAAGGGAAGAGGTGAGGAAATATAACAGAATTTAGCACAAAAAGAAATCAGCAGGGAGAATTAATAACAAAACAACTTACAGGGAACAGGATTGAGGAGGTGTAAATCAGAAGAGGAGGTACAAGAAGAGGAAGTGCAGCTGGAGGTAACTATGCTGGAGAAGTGTGCACATATATCTGTGCATACCTGTACTAAAACTTGTCTGCTTCAAGCTCAGGTAGAAAAGTAACTGTTCAGAAGTATTCAGAGGTTTAAGATAATTCTTTTTGACCTATGTGGTAATATTTGCTTTGAATGAAAGACTTGAGAAAGGGCTTGCCTCTCTTGATGTATTTGCACAGCGTAGTATTAAGTATAAGGGGAGGATTCTTCTGGTACTGCTGCAGGAGAGGTATTGAGTAGTCATTTTTCTTAGTATTACAAATCCCATATAACAGTGTCCTTGATTCAATTATATTCTGGTAAAGACTGAGGAGTTTCATGCTTAAGGCATGCGTTTAAGACTGTTTACATCCTCTTTGTGTCTGCAGAATGCTTATTCTAGGCATGGAGTGAATTTTGTCACATTTTACAAGAACGTAAATTAATTTTTGGGGTACAATTAATGACCCCTGTAAGAAACAAATTGGTATACTTCTACTGTGCCCTGCATAGTTTATGTAATACAGTAAAATATACCATTCCATCTGTTTAAAATCTGATGCTTTGTGTATATGGTGCATCTAAATTACTTCTGTTTATGATATTTTGATCAGCTGTGATCACTTCTTAAAACTAAATTTTCATTTCACCTTCACTTCAGACAGAAGAATAATTTTCTGTGTTGAATTACATGAGTTAGTGGACCTTTTTCCTTGTTTTCATTGCTGAGTCCAGCTTATGCATCCCAAAAGGCATTATCTGAGAGCACTGTTGATCTCCAGTTCTTCTCTGTAGAAAGTGGGACTACACATTTTCTTCCTTCATGTAGGAGACCGTAAGAAACATTAGGTCAGTAGGATAAAAATGCTTGTCAGGGAGATTTGCCTTGTGTGAAGGATTAGTTTCTGTTCCAACAGCTCTCATTCTTCCCAGACGCCTGTGCTCCAGGCAAAATCTTACTTTTAACAGATGTAAAATTCTGGATTTGGAACATGGCATATACCTGTGTGAGGTCTTGTTTTGGGAAGGATTACTTAATGGCTTCAAAGTAGATGTGTTTGGTGTTACAAATGTACATATGACCTGGAGCAAGCCACTCTAAATGTTTGAGGTACATAGAAAGTGTACCAATAAGACAGACAAGACAGAGTTTGGGAAGATTAGAAGTTTTATTCTTTGCATTACTTTATAAACAATAGGAGTTAATATGAACTACTTTACAGCCTGTGTCAAACAGGAATTTAGGATTTTGTTTAGCTTGTTTCAAGCCCAGTATCTCAGGGAGCTCCAGAGTTTGTTTTTTAGAAAACATCCAATTTAAGTACTTGCAATGAAGGAGAAATCATTGCAACATTTGTAATAGCATAAGCACTAAAATGATGAATTTGCGTTTGTTTTTTAAGCCTAGCTTGTCTTTCATCCATTGACTTGTGTTATTTTTGTCTACTGTATTGAAGGAGGTAACTTCAACAATTTTTACCTGTTAGTTATCTCATTTTAGAAAAACAAATCGAGGGAGTGCCTAAATGTATTTCTTCTAAGCTCATGCTAATTGGATTTAATTATATTATTTATTTCTCTGTAATTATTATTATCTTTCCCTGTTATCAATTTCTGTTAGTACTCAGCAGAACTCAATATTAAACTCTGAGGGAGAGAGCTTCTGGAAATATAGGAGAGTTTACAGCTTTGAAGCCAAATGAATTTCATTTTTGGCAGTTCTTCACAGATGGAAGTGAATCAGAAGCTCTTGTCTGGCCATTTCACTCACTGCCAGAAGGTGTCAGTACCTCCGTAGCAGCAAGGAAAAGAAACATGGCTCAGATCTGGCAACATTTCGTGGGAGTTTTTGGTCTGTTCATTTTAATTGGTTGGTAATTTAAAATTTATTTTTAAAATAAACTACTTATCTTGGTAGTAACAAAAAAAAAAGCCCTGTGCAGCTTACCCCTTGCTCCCACTGTAAATATATTTATGCCAATTCAGAGCTGATTATGAATGAGATTAATGAATCAACCAATTTTACAGAGAGCACAAAACCTCTTGGTTGTCAACAGCAGAGGAGTTTCCTACTTTCTCATTTGTAAGCTAAACTTTTGAACAATAAAAAAAACCCTATTTTGTTACCACATTCTTACTAATTAGCACTGTTCAAACATTTTAAATGCTGTCAAGTGAAAGGAAAACAAAGAGATTGCACTCAAAATGCATGTGATTTGTTATTTTGTTTAACAGAGCTTTTAAACTTAAGGCTAGTGAGATTGCTCCTTAGAAACTTAAAAATCTAGATGATATATTTTTAATTCCTGCGGTGCTTGCGGTTAACTGTTACAGCTTTATGGTAGTTTTTTTTTAAGAAACAATTACCCTTCCTACTCCCTGTATTTGAAAAGCCATCTTTAATCTTGGTTTCAGAGAAGGAGGTACGCAAAAGCTTTTTTTCTTACACTCTAAAGTGAGAGAATTTCAAGTAGTACTCAGCAAATAAATTATATCTTAACAATATTTCATAGTTAGTTAACCAAGTTATCAAGAATAACATTGGCTAGGGCATTTTTCAAGTATTTACTCCAGATGTTTACTAATTCTCTTCAAGCTGGATAAATTGGAACAGTTTTGTACACCAGTATATTTAAATCACCTGTATCTGTAGAAGTCCATTGGAATTCCTGCTTTACTGCTGCTACCTAAGTCACCTTGGGCGAATTTCTTAATTTCCCATGCTTTCCTTTGCAGTTTTATGTAATGAGAATAAGAAATATTCCAGTCCTACTCTGTAAGAATAAGTCTGCAGAAATTTGAGGAGCGTCTGTGTCTAGAGACAGAGACAAAGGATTGAGGCATATTCCAAATCCTAGCCTGTTTATTTAGTTACTTGTTTGTAACTCTACAACATGAAGCCTAAATTTGTTATCCAAAAATGACTGTGTTTTGAACTGCAATTAAGTATTATTCTGGTAGGTGAGTTATCCTTGTTTATAGTACAAGTAATTGAGTTGAAGGGACACAAAACCAGAATTGAAATTGTCCTTATCCACGTGATTTTTTCTGATGTATCTAGCTCAAAGAGAGGCTGCAAGAATTAGGATAAATACATATGAAATTTACCAAAATACAATAATGCAACTGGGAGAGTACCCATTCAAGACTAACACAAAGAAAAATTTAAACACTACACATTAAGTAGCATGATTATATGCTGTTGTGAGTTATGTTAAAGTACACTAAGAAAATGAGTACACTTATCATATAGGATTACACAAGGTAACTCATTGTGGTCACTTAATGGAGAGGCCCACATTTTGAGAAGTCCTGTTATGGTTCACCACAAATCTCAGGACAAGGATGATTCACTTCTGTCACTATTTTTTCCTCATGAATTGAGAGCTCGCTTGTAGGAAACTGATTCTTTAAAATAAAAAAAAAAGGCAGATATATGGAGCCTTTTGATACCATTGTATTTTTACAATAGTTAAGGACTTGCTTAAATGCTTGTTTAGACTAATGGCAGTATTTGCTATTTAACCAATACTATGTTGGTGCAAAGCCAAGTGGTAGACAGGGGAGATTCTGCTCTATTGTACTTGAATTGACACTTAATTATCTTGTTCACTTCTGCATGCAAGTGCTCAAACATAAGGAATTTTGAATACTGCTACTCAGAAAGCCAAGAACTGGCATCTTAGAGAAGTTCAGCATCTTTTAGTACTGATTCCTTACAATTAATTCTGTGGAGATTGCACATACATTTATCATGTCATAATTTAATTAGGGATTGTGATTCTTTATAGTCTAGGGGAAAAAAGGTATTTATATCATATTTATATTTATACCTGTCAGACAAAGAGAGAACTCTTCTCAACCCGAATAAATACACTTGCTGTGTGTAGAGTTGTGGTGCCTTGATTTGGGAAGATTCTTGGAATCAAGAATGCAGTACTGGCTCCTTGATTTGGTTAACTGGCATTGTTGTCATGCCTGGAACTGCTGAAACACTTATTGCTGTGTAGGGGCTAGTAATACTGGCTAAAAATAATATAAAATTTTAGTACAGAAGGTAATGTTGCTGAAAATCCAGACTATAGCTGTCTTGTTAGTTATTCTCTTGTCTAGAATTCATGACCAAACTGGGAAAAATGCTTGTCACAGAAACCATTCATGTAACACAAATAGAAATAGTTTTAAGTAGAATAGTTGGAAAATATGCTTTCAGCAGATAATTGTTCATTCAATGCATTCAGTGAGTGCATGTGGATGTTTTGAGGTCAATTAGCAGCTACATTCCTAACACTGGCAGTTTTGTTTTTTTTTTTTTTTTAACAATTAGCTAATTTGGCTAAACTAAATACAATTTTAATTAGTTCACCTGTCAACATTTTTCTCAAGTCAAGACCATTTACAATTAGTTAAGGCTAACTTTAGTATGTTAAACTATTTTTTTATTAGCAAATAGTCACCTTCCATGTTCACCTGAATTACAATTGACACTTTTATTTAGTTCTAGCTAAAAAGTTTATAATATAAGTATGGATTTATAAATAATTTCTAAAGTAAATAAAGAAAACATAGACTTCTGAGATTATGGTTGCTAAGTATAAGAAACTATTTAACATCTTTTGGTTTGGTTTTTTTGCAAGGTAATCAAGTATTTAAAAAAAAGAAATGAAAAAAAAACCTCTTCTCCTGATCTGGAGTTGCTAAGCAAAGTAGAGATTGGTTAATGGTCTAAAAAGCTGATCAAAACTAAGCTGGATTGTCCAGTGTCTAGTATTATATGAATGTTCAGAGACTTAAAATAATACCCTAATATTTGTATTGGCTTAAAAATCTAGTTCTTGGAGGTCAGTCACAGTAAGAATATCCATCTTCTCACTAAACTATAAAAATGATACAATTTTGGAGGCTTCTGTAGTTTGTCATATTTTTCTTGGTTTCCTGTGTCTGGCATGCACATTTTGCCAATGCCAGAGTCCCAAAATGATGTCCCCATAACTTTCCACTGGAAGACGTGTGCTCACAGGAAGCTGAACTTGTTCTCTTCTCTGTTACCACTTTCTAAGACTTCTCCAGATTTGAGAGCAGAACTTAGTCTTGATGGGATGATTGTAACTTCTGTTTTTAATACAGAAAGAGAGGCTTATGTTGAACTGGAATGTGAAGAGTAGAGGATGTTTTCAATCTCTTAAAGAAACGTGCAAGTAAGGAAATGTTCCAGGTTCACTGGATTGCAGTTAAGTAAATTTACATCCACTAGTGTACATTGCAAGTATGTAACACTTACACTAACTTCAGTATAGTAACAGATAAAACTAGGCTATAGTCGGGGAAAAAAACACAACATTTAGAATCATATCTTCTGCCTTTCAGGGACTATCAGAGCTGCCTGCCACCAGGGTGTGCTGAGAGGTGAAATCGAATTTGATCCTTAGCTGCCCACCCATTGCCCCCAGTAGAATGCACAATGACCACATTAAGAGTAATCTTTTTTAAAAAAAAATGTTCTATTTTCTCAAACCGTAAGATGACAGATGGTGACATGGGTCTGGCTCCTCCATTAAGACTGACTGTCATCTTCCATCTTTCTGATCAGGCCATCTTATCACCAGCACCTCTGTAGGTTTTCACCTGACTTTTCAAGCACTGTCAAGACACAGGAAGGAAGGGAGTAACTTCCGTGGATCAAAACATGCAATCCCTGCAATGGTATGAAACTCATTTTCTTCTGAGCTGCTCTTACCTGGTCAAGGATGAGATAGCTGGGAAATAAGTCAAAGAAAACAATGAACAGCACCATTGTGAAGAAACTCTTCTATGGTAGAAAATGGAAAGGTTTTACTCACCATTTTAGAAAACCAGATGTCTGTGGATCTGAAGCTCATTTTTCCGTGGTGAATGAATAGGGTTCTTCACAGAGACTGTGTCAGAACTTTACAGCATTCCAACCTCCTCATCTTATCTAATGTTCATTACATTGAGTTTCTTGAGGTTTAGTACCATTTGTGTGTCCTTTAATGACAGATGGTCTCAATTTGCCTAAAACTACTTTTTTTTTTTTTTTTTTTTTTTTTTTTTTTTCTTTTTTTTTAAGGAT
>JAAGAY010009307.1:5317-19388 GCA_011801015.1 Ardeotis arabs
TATGTATAAACTAACTCCACAAGTATAAGTATCTGCACCCTGGACCAATAAACTGAACTACGCTTATAACTCATATTGGGTTGCTGTCGTACGTTCCTCCGCCGCTCGCAGTAAGGTGTGCTATGGCTCTGCTCTTCAGAGAGGTCTGAATGCAGAACATCTTTGATCATGGGTGGAGAGTTCTAGCAGGCCGTTTGCTCGCCCCTGCTCTGGAGTGATGCCCGGATATTGGTTTCTCTTTGGGGGTCTCTCCCTCCCCTCATGAGAAATTGCTTTTGTCTGCTACTGTACTTGGTCATGACAGCACCTACAAAATGCAGACCACAAGCTGAGCAAAACCAGTCTTTTAAAAAGAAAAGTATCCAGGTTCCGCTTGTCACACTTGCATGTGTAAGCAAAACAAAGCAAACCTAACTCCACCTACAATTGTCCTTGGAAGAACAGGTAGAGGTGTATAAGTGGATATCCAAAAAAAAAAAACCAACTTCAGACCTCCTTTTTATTAATGAGATTCTCCGCATCTAAAATTGTCTTGTGACATGCAATAATGAGTGCTATATACTCTTTTCCACATTCTTGTCCTCATTATGCATGCATCTTATCGCCTGTACACACAAAATTGTAATTAATTATAAAAGGGACAGCAATAGTCCTAAGACATGATGGTTTCTCATTTTAATGGCTAATCCAGGGATTGTTCCAATCACTGTGAACTCCCTTAATAACACTACTTATCATAGGAGCTAAATCTAGTTTCATAATTTTAATTTCCTGTAATGTAAAATGTTAGATTCATTTAAATTTGATCTAATTTGTGTATTCCTCACCTCCCCCCAGGCAGCAGGTGGAGGCTCCACAGGAGGGTAATACTTGGGGACATCCCAAGCCACTGCAGCCATGAACCACTTGAAATCTTTACATTTAAGGTGCTTGCGAAGTTCTTTCTGGGCAGAGATATCGCCAGTCGAGAGATGTCTGTACTCAGGCCGTCGCTGGTAAATGTACTCTGCAAACTCATCCATCCATGTCTCTGCCACGCGCTTCAGGTTCTGTGCAGCAGAAAAAAAAAGCAGTCATTAATTTCTTCATGCTTTGACTGAATGATATTTCTAATGGGGGAGAATTAAGCAAAAGCTTTTCAATAGGCCACACAACTTTTAAGCTTAGCTGCTCTAATTTCCCGGTCTTAAAACATGGAAAAATACTGGTAAACATATGTTATCTTCATTACAGAGTTGAACAAACATTACAGAGTATTATGTATCCTGCTTTCCTACTGACTCTGTAAGACATGGTTTTCTGTCTGTTGAACATCTTCCTTTTCTTCATATTCTTGATGCATCTTCACATGGGTTTTTGAATAATGATGGATGTTGAACAGAAAGTTTTTCAGCTGCTCAGATTTTTTCCTGTTAGTTCAGAACCTACTAATGTGCATGAGTGGTTCAAATATTCCTTCTGACATATTCCACCTTGCATTTGAAAGGCACCTGAATTTTTAAGTGTCATTGTACTGCTTAGTCACCTAGCAATTCCTACCTAAATTTTAAGGTCAGCTTTTAAATGCATATGTATGGGGGCAAGCAGTCATGAGCTTGCTCTGCCCCATCTCACTGCTGGTTTTGCACGAGCTTTGCACTGGAAGCCTCACTGTGTCGGCATGCTAGTAAGTCTGTGGGAAAGCACAGCACATAATCCTGAAGTAGAGCTGAGCTGAGGCAAAGCAGCTCATGGGACAGGGATGGCAGCTGGTGGCTTTCTGCACTCATCCTATAGACATATCTAACACTATTTCTGTTCCATGAAACCCAGTTCTGGCTTATGTCCCACAAAGTTTATTTTTGTTGGCATTTTACTGAAAACAGCATTATCTGTTTTGTTATGTAAGAGTTTACTTAAACTATAATTAATTAAATTAGCTGACTCAAATTACAAAATAAAAATAAAAAAAGACTTTTCAGGAAAAATCCTGGATAGATGAGACTGAAGAGAGATATTTTACTGTTGGTTAGTGTCACGAAGTCTATAGTCTGGGGGCAAATTTTTCAGTATTTTTGTTTGGTTTTAGAAATTCTCTTGTAACTTAATCCACACAAACTTATAGGCAGATGTCATAGTGGAGTACAGACTTAGTCTATTCTGCATTTCCACAGCTGCCCAATAACATGTTATCCTACCAATAAAGCAACATCTCACTGGATGACATTGAGACACTAGGGTATTCTTATTGCTTTGTTTGTAAAAACAAGATAATCAAGTTTTGTAATATTCCTTTTATAGAACACTTACTGCAAAATGCTGAGATTCACTTTGTAACAAGCTGGAGGACAATATACATCTGATTATCATCAACATAAGGTAATGTTTCTTCTCAGAACACTCTCTGCATCTAAGTAAGCCTGATTCGTACTCTGATTTCGTTTCAAGATTCATTTGAAAATTCCTTTCCTGAATTTTACTAATCCATGCAAACTAAATGTCTCTGAACTAATAAGGCTTATCTGAATACAAAGACAGCAAGATACAGAACAAAGTACTTTTAGCTGACACTGCAAGATAAGTTTCTACGTGCTTTCTCTCTGTGAAGCAAATACATTAAAACCTGCAGGGATAAAGCAAGTAAAATTAAAGCAGTATAGGAAATCACAACATTTATAACCCTGTTCAAAAATGGCTCGTGCCCCAGATAACATTGACTTCTGTTGTAACTTCATGAAATGAAGGTGTCCCTGCTGCTTGCAGGAGGCTTGGACTAGATGACCTTTAAAGGTCCCTTCCAACCCAAACTGTTCTATGATTCTGTGACTCTATGAAAAGCTAAATTACTTTACAAGAAATTAGAGTTCAAGAATACAGGAACTGGATAGGACAAAGAAAATCAGAACAAATTCAAGAACAACATCTAAATGACAATTCCACCTTTCTGGTAGAAACCCTGTAACACAAAAAGCTCCTGACAAGTGAAAATACTATGTGATGAGACTTTGTAGATGAGGCCAAAATATGATTATGCACATTAAACTAGGAAGATAAAATAATGAAAACATGTGATCTTCCTAGCATGTCTTCCACTCTAATGCTGTACACCTCATTTCCTGCAATGCAAATGCAGTTTAAGACTGTTCTAGAAAATATCATACTATTTTTTGCCACCACTTTATCTGATAGTGTTATTTTCATATTTAAAAACCATACTGTAAAAAGAACCATACAGTAAAACTATAGTAAAAAAATATCTTAGGAAAGAAAAATTTAAAGTAACTCTAGCAGTGACTTACTCCATCAGTATTAGAGTAGGCTCTGCTGGAATTTTTGCTTTAGTTATTTGGCCTCACTAAAAGAACTGCATTCTGCTTTAGATTACTATAACTGAATAAAACAGGAGTCCAACAGAAATCTTGATATTATACTTGGTCACTAGCTCAAAATTCTCATTCACCAGTCAAAAACTCTTTGTTTTCCAATACATCTTTTATCACTGTTTGGGTTTTGTGTGCATGTGTGTGTAAACCCACCAAAAGACTGAATTAAAAAAAAACCAAAACTTATTCTTTCCATCATTCCCCAAGTATCAGGCAAGACACTTTAGACAAATCTATTTAAAACTTTGTTCCTCAGTTCTTCTAAGACCATTCTCTCCATCATGCTAAAAAACTTCCCAAACCTTGCCAGATCCTGTAATGAATCTGTATATTACCCTTAGCATGTTTATACACTGCTGTCACAAGCTGAACCCTTATGACGCAGCCCTTTGAATTTCAATAGTTTCCCTTTTAAAAATATAAACTCTTGATTTGCTACCTCTAAATCCCCAGACTGTTTATGAACATGACTGCAAGGAACTCTCTGTTCTGGAATAGTGGGAATCTCTTTCTAAAGTTGCCAGTTATTAGGAAGCAAGGAATCAGCATCCAAACACCTTCGTTTTAAAGAGATTTCTTCAGTCAGCATGGGTTTCTTACCCTTGTTATTACTATGCAAACTCCGTAATCACCACACTTCCTTTTAACATAAACATGTACAGACTAGTAGTAAAACTTCAAATTGCAGTTAATCCCCATACTTGAACTGAATGCGGTCAGGTAGAGGTGCCGTCCTGAAAGCTACTCTGGTGCAACCTGGCACAATAAAGGCAAACATCGTTTACATTCCTATTTAGAACATGCTAGCCTAGCATGTTCCTGGAGCAAATGTTCAGGCTGACCAAGATCAGTGAGCTCAGGTAAGTTGAGGATCCCAGTTCTGTGGCTGCCTAACATCATAAGAAGTCGCTCTATGGGAAGAACCTCCTAGGAACACAACCTTCCTCTGCAAATTATGTCAGTGTGTGTGTGTGTGTGTGTGTGTGTGTGTGTGTGTGTGTGTGTGTGTATCCTGCCACAGAATTTACAGGTCAAAGGAGTTTAAGAGCCTACCAGATTAGGCAGCATTTTGTGAACGTTTTATAGCATCATTTAAGCACTCCAGTCTCACAGTGAAGCTAAGCTACAAAGAATTTAGAACAAACAAAATAAGTTAGATTTGAATCTTCTTGATTTCCGTCTCTGTTACTCTCCGTGTAATCTTCTAAAGAAAACTCCTTTAAATGCCAGTTTCTCAACTGGCATAAAATATTTTTATCAATAAGAAGAATAAGTTGTGGGATATCTTTGTTTTTAGATCACACTTACTTGGATTCCACCTAAACACTTAATCTAAATGCATACAGAAAGAAAAAATGAAACACAATTCTACAACTGAAAACTACCATAGCTTAGCTCGGTTGTCAAATTCATTGCAAGGTTATAGATGTCCAGATTGGTTAAGCTGGTCTTTTAATAGAAAAAAAAAAGGAAAAAAATTAAATAGGAGCAATTAAATAAAGATCAATGCAATATTAATCACTTACATGAATTGATATACAATGTAAGGAAGTCACAGGGACTCTACATGGACATCTGAGGAGTTTCTCAGGACCTATCCATGACAGACTAACGATAATTTGGTCACTGTCTTGTAATTTTCAGTGAAAAATTTCTGTATGAGAATAAGTAAGACCCAATGACATTTCAGTAGATGCATATTTCTATATGTAAGGTTGTGACAGCTGTCACCAAGAAGCTGTGAGATGCATACAAAAGTGATGGCAACCACACTGACTCATCAGCTGTCATCAGTTGCCCATCTACGCATTCTTGATATAATTTCAGTTTTGTGTCACTGTTACAATTTTACTCTTTGGTAAATCCTTAACCATTGGACTTACATTTGGACAAGTTTTCTTTAAGTTTGTATGAACTCACACATTTAAGACTGTGAGTTTGTTTTGGTATTTTCACTCAGGAATAGTCTACATGACAGTAAATTACAATGTCACTGATACCTGGACTTCAGTAAGAGTTTAAATCAACTTGACTGGAGAAAGAGAGAGATAAATGAGAACTTCTCTGCTTGAAAAAAAGAAATTTTTCATGGACCACTTTGTCTCTTTCACTTTCTTCAGTGAGTAGGGAAGATACATCTCTCTGATCAAACGACCGTCCCTTCTTTTTAAGTGTGTAAGATCATCTGTCATTTTCAAGAGATGTGATATTACTCAAATAAACGCATTGATAATAAAGTAGACACTGGCCATGAGAATGGAAAAGTGGAGTAAGGCAGGGACACATCAAAGGACAGATTCATAAATATTGCCTCTAAGCAAGGTTTAACTAGATTGGTCCCTAATACGAGAAGGGTAATTCCACATTTCATAACTGTGGCTGGTGTGCTGGCTTGCAATGACAGCAGTGATAAGAGAGCTCCGTAGCTGCATGCTACTCTGCATTGCAAGCCTGCACAACTTCATCCTCTAGTTGCATCTTTTTCAATTGACATTCTAGATGCAGCAGTTAAAATAATATAAAAATGTAATTCCTGTTTCCAGTTTCTCCACGCGTTCTAAAGTAGATTTTCGTTACCTGGTTATCCAGTGGCACTAAAGCAGCACAATGGTTTTATTATTTGTTTCATTTCACCTGCATAACCTGTTTCTTCCACTTTGTGCCTCTCACTGTTTGCATGAAACCAACCCTGACCTCAATCCACAGACTTTACTTTTGTCAATATTAAACTACTACAGGAACATTTGGATCCTGTAACGAGTTCCTGTTGTCCTACATTTAATCTGAACATTTTCCAGGAAGCTGGATGTCACCAGCTGGAGCAGTCTTATTTGTCCTGATAGTCATTTCTCTCATCAGCCAGGACATCAAAAATCCCTTTCAATGACACCCATCAAATATGAATCACCACACCACATATAAGGCCTGACTGTATTTCAGTTGTGAAATATAAGAGAGGGTATGACTGTTTATTTGCTAAAAAGAACACAACAATCTCTGCAACAACTGATAATAATCTCTTTTCCTTCCTAGTAAAATTCCAGTGTGGTGATTTTCACTCCACCTACATAATCTTCCTAATTTAAATGTTTTTTATTGTTTGCTTTGTGAAGCACAGTGTTGTTGCTACTTCAAAATGGGTGCCCTGTTTACTTCTGGAAGCAATTGTATTTTATTTGGCTGGAAATAATATAATATACAGTTTGTTTTACATAAAATGCATTTTAAAAGTGCAGTGGGATCCATCCAGACAAGACAACTATACTTTATGCTCCTCTGGAATGTGGGTAGCATAATGTCACAGTAAATCATCAGGGAGGAGGAGAACAAAGACTGGAGTAGCCCATCCAATAACTATGGATTAATATGACAGAGGCTGCATGGTACAAAGCTCCAAAGCACTCACAAGGAGAAAAATGGTACCCTCAATTTCATGCAAAGGTACTTCCATCAGTGTCGGAACACAACCATTTCTCATTTCTGTGTATTTCTACAGTGAAAGCACGATAAAACATTTCCTGGACACTAATTACAGCTTTGTGATGTTCAGGTCTCAATACCTAAGCTGCCCACATCAGTTACGTCTAAATGCGGGGTTTTGTCCCTTTCTGCTTCTTACCTAACTCCCTTTTAACCGAGGCAGTGCTCGTGTTTGTCAGTCTTTCTCCCTCTTGGGTATCTTGTTTTAGTCCTTTCACTTAACTGTGTTTAAAACTTAACTGGGTTTCATTCCAGTAAAGGTTTGTATTTGTGTAAAAAAAACCTCCAACCAAACAAAGAGATGTCTGCAGGCATAATAGAAATGCTTCTCCATGGAAGACAGTATGCTAACTAGGTGACAAAGCTGGTGGTGTATATAAATAATTCTTGTGAGAGTTAGCACAGCTGACAGAGAAGCAAGAGACTATTTATTCTCAGCCTGTAGCCTGCAAATACCTAGAACTGAAATTCCACAGATGTCACTTGACAACAGCCAGGATTTCATTCTCTCTGTAAAGGTTTGTATCTCCACTGCAAAAAAAACCTTAAGATCTATACACTGGAAAAAAAGTGGGAAAAAAAGATTAAAAAACAGCCCACTGACTAAAGGTTGCATTTCTGCTCGCTGGCTCATTTGAGGCCAGCCTGCGGGGCTGGGGGCCAGGGATGGGCACAGTCCCTGTGAGGATGCTGCCTGCCCCCAGCTCTGTGGCTGCAGGTCTCTGCAGGCTGGCTGCAGTGGAGCTGCGGAAAGCAGAGTAACAGTATAACAACCTCTCAGCACATTTGTTGACTACTGCCATGCTGACTCAATAGACTCTTACTCTGTGAGCATATATAGACCATGGCCCACCTCTGCCGCTAAGCCTGGAAGAAAGTTCAGGGGTTTGATTCCAAATACATTTCTTCAGCCATGTGACTTGGGTTCCAGTGCTAGTCTATTCAAAGAATCCTAGAAAGTAGTTCTCCATCTTCTTTGCATTCCTTTAAGATAGCTAAGCTGCCCGTCCCGTTGCATTTATTATCTTAAAAGCAAAACTTCTATCAGGTTGGAGAAACCAGAAAAAATTAGCATTTAAAAAATTACTTTGACTTTCTTGTGTTCACGGATTAGAA
Organism: Ardeotis arabs; assembly: GCA_011801015.1. NCBI lineage: Eukaryota > Metazoa > Chordata > Aves > Otidiformes > Otididae > Ardeotis > Ardeotis arabs. The sequence continues at coordinate 13,276 of JAAGAY010009307.1, forward strand.
TATACTAATTTGAAGTTTATCTTTGGTAAGCGCTCTGTTTGAGATCTTGGTTTAATTAATTTTAATGATGAATTTATAAATCTATTTAATAAAAAAAGTTACAATGGAAACTTAAGAGTTGGATTGTATAATACAACTGCCTGCAGGGGGGGTTGGACCAGACGACCTTTGAAGGTCCCTTCCAACCCTAATGATTCTATGATTCTACAATAATAATAATAATCATCATATATGCTGTTACAAGAAGGTAACTCTTGCTTGATTCCTAAATAATTTGCTTACTCTAAACTGATGTTTCAGCTGCTTACTGTGACTGCTGAATCATAACTGACTTTGTGCTACTGTCTTTTGTGCTAAAGAGGTGACTGCAGAAGTGCCAGCAGTGCTCCCTTGACGCATGCCACATCTATCAGTTTGCACTCTAGTCACAAGAAAACATAGCCATTACCTAACCAACTCTTCTTGGTTCTTTAACTTGGCTAGAAACAGAAAAGAAAATGTTGAGGAGCTGCTTTAAGAAAACCCCAAACATTATTTGCAACTGGAAAAAAAAAAAAAAGTCATAATATTAAAGGAAGCTCTGTCAAAAATGCAAACGTTGTCACAGCACCAGATGGTATAGCTACAGAAATTTTCTTTATAGATCCAGTTTGAAGCCACACAAAAAGGCTGAGCAAATGGTTCAAGCGGGAATCTGAACCCACCTTTATCAGCTGAATTCCTGAACTCAAACTCGTGCAAGTTCCAATTCAGCAACACTGTGTAATGAGGCAAATGTCACCGTGCTCGTGCCTGCTGGGTCACAGGAGCACTGTGCTCTGGGATCCCATGTCCTGGTGTGTAGGGAGGAATTCAACTTAAGGTTAGGATTCAACATGCTGCTGGGATAGCATCCAGACTGGAACTTCAGTGGGATTACCCTTCCCTTCAGAAAGGCCTAATGCTCTAATGTTCTGTAGTTAATGCTAAAATGCTGTGTAAAATACCTGCAAATGAAAAAAAAATTCTGTAGATATGTTTTGAAATTCTGACTTCATATCTGCATATCCTATGGAACAGTGAGCTTTTACTGATAAATTTCTTATGGCTTTTATAGAATTACGAATAGAAAAAAATCCCCCCCAAACAGGAAACTAAATAAAATAAACAATAAATTGGGATATACCTACAAGAAATTGCTATTAATATTTTTAAGTTTAATTTCATATGTAACTGGCTAAAAGAAAATAGCTTAGCTAGAATTGTTCAAAATGAAGCAACAGTCAAGAATAACATAAAGCAACCAAAAGAATCCAGTAAAATGATTCAGAACTTTATAACAGGGCAACATCTTGCATAGGACTTTAAGATTTGGGGAATCATTCTCTATATATGTTCTACCTAAAACAAACAGGTGAAATTAGTTATTAGTCACTGCAGTTTTGTGCAGAGGTTTACAGGTTTGGAATGAAGGAATAATTAATGTGGTCCACATTATCATGTGGAATCAGTGTTGACATCTGCATGCCCATTAATCTTGCTTTATGTGCAATTACCTGTAAATTGGACACTGACTGCATTTAGCAAGCAGCAACATCTTAAGACATCCCCGGGAAAAAAAATATTCAACTTTTTTGTCTGTATTTGGTTGTATTCAGCTTTTTTATCTGTATTTGGTTGTCACTGTCTGTTTTATCTACTACGCATGTTTACAGCTTGTTTTACTTTTGCTCTGTACCACCAAAGAGTTTTACTTACAGAGCATTTCATAAGTGGATGCTTTCAATTTATGGGGTATGTGTCAGCAAAAAATATGCCTAGACCTTGCAAGTCTTGAGTGACAGATAAGAAGGTAAGAAATATGATCAAATGACTAGAAAACTGATGTCACAATACATACTGTTGTCTGTGGTACACTAATGGTTATTTAGTGATGGGAAGGTAGAACAGTGTTTTTGACAACTCTCTCATTTAATAAACCCTATGTGACCCTCATGCCAGGTCACAGCTCTTTAAAAAGATAGCTAGATTGGTCAAGCATTACATAGCAAGATGAAACTCTGTGTTGAAACTTGCTGATAAAAGATATAGAGAGGTGAAAACCCAAGGGAAGGTAAAATGCTCAGTGTAAGCATTATCTGTTAAGGGCAAACATAAGCAGAAAAAGCTTGAAAGGAAACACATGGCATGATTTGGGCTATGCCTGAGTTTGTCTAGAAGTTCTGTTCTCTTCCTAACTCCAGTCTCCACATCCCTTGTGCTGCTGCTGTGGGATAGGATGGGACAATCTGTCATTCTTTAATGCAGCATCTGCACAAGGGGAATTTCTCCCTTGATTAATGAAGGGGAATTTCTCCCTTGATTAATGAAGGGGCTCTCGCAATCATTTATACAACCACTCTCAGGCTTCCTAGGGCTCATTGCTTGTGAACTGCATCTCCAGCACCCTCTTTTACATAGCAGAAGATGGAAAAGGATGTAGTAAAAACCTTTGTGGACACTATTTAGTAGTGAAAAGTATTGCTTTTGGCAGCAGGGATAATACTTCCAGATATTCTTCAGTGTGTTATTCATTATATTATTGAACTAGAGGGAAGTTTTAGATAAAATACTTATGAAAGGGTAGACGATAATCTTTGGAGGATATAATATAATATTTGGAGAATAATGCCAAGATAGTTGAAATATCCAGGCCATTTCTGTGCATACTGCCCTAGCTAACAGCTCAATTTGGGGCAGTTTATTTGGAACCTGTATCAAATGGATTGACACACTGAAGATGAATATGTCCTTGCTTTTCCTTTTCTACTTTGGATGAGGGAAAGAGAATACTTTTAGGCTTAAAAATACACACAATTTGGTGGGTCAGAGACCAAACTCTTCTCCTTGGATAGTGACTGATATAGCCTCAAGTGCGAAAATGTACAGAAGATCTTGTGCTCTTGGCAGCCTCAATGCAAAGTATCCCGACAGCAATGTTTTGATTTAGAATATTGTACTGGAAAGAAGCTGGGAACCTGAGAATTCACATTCTCTTTCAGTGATAAATATGCCAGAAATTTACCTAAGCATCATGTTTTGGACTCCCTAAGCATCATGTTTTGGACTCCCACAACACAGAAGAAACTATCCACTATCCATGGAAAGGATAAGACCCACCCTATCAGCACCATAGATTTTTTTCCCACAAGATATAGGACAGTCAGTCTGTGCATGGGTGGAGCTTTCATTTTTATAACTGGGATTTTTTTTTTTTTTAATATTTCACAAGTGATTATTGAAATCAAGCTAGAATAAGGCTGCAGGCTGTGGCTATCTGATGACTCTAAGTGCTCACAATGCCTCCATGAAAGCTAGTTAAGTATTGACCTGTACCAGATGCTAATAGTCCAAACAGAAATGATTTTTCTCCTAACAGGTAATGCACGAGACAGCATATTCACTAATGAGATACTTTGCGCTGTAACAGAGAAAAACAGAGACTGATGTTTGGATTTCTTATTTCCAGTTGTGTATGATTTTTGCAGGGGATACCATAAATGAAGCAGTTTATTTCAGCCAGCGCAAAAATCTAGATGGAGAAAGTCTGATACTACATAGAGCTATATTAGGGGAAGAATTTAATCTCACAATTTAGTCAACACAGTTTTTGTCACCACCACTAATCCCATTACTGTATTGTGTATCTCACTGTCTGCACGGATGCTCTTTTAAGGCAAATCCTCCTCTCTGTCTAGCCAGCTGTCAGGCAGGCAGTCTCTTTCCCCTGCTGCTGTTACTACAGCAAGCCTTGTCATGTGGTGCTGAAACCAAGAATATCTCCCCCTTAAAGCAAGAAATGTATTCTTTTACTCATACCACATTTTCATTATTAAGAAAAAATATGATTCATAAAATACTACCCTATGGCAATATGCAGACTTCAATATTAATGCCATTTTATTAAAAAAAAATCCTCTAAACCAGAAAAGATTAAACTCAAGCATGAATAAATACTAGAATCTGCCTGGAAGCTACATCCATGCCCTTTGTCTCCCATTTTTTGACATCCTGTGAACATCTCCAGAAAGTTATAGAACATTTTCTCTTGAGCAAAAAACCCCTCATGGATATGGATGTGGTGTTCAGCAGTCTTAGAGAAATGTCTAGAGGTCTTGTAATTTCTCACTCACACATCTCCAAGCTGGCTGTATTCCACCACCAAGTTTTACACAATAATTAGACAGTTGCTCAAATCAGTGTTACTCAGTCCTTTTCCCTCAAAAAAAGTCCCTTTTGCGAGATTCTGCTTGTTCTGCTGACTGATAAGAAAATGTGCGTTCAAATTGGCCCTGCTTGTAAGAACTACGCCTCACAACACTGTGCAATTTGAGAAACGTAAGCCTTAGGTTATTCCTATGTTCTTTTGAGTCAGTATGAAACCTGCTTCTGTGCTGAGACATCCAACCCTGTAGTTTTAAGCTTCCATTTTATTCTTGGCACTCTTATCTTTGTAAGGCAACGTAACCGCAGCAATTGCACATCTCATTTCAGAAAAATGAAGAAATATTCATTTTCCATTTTAATGGTTTACTGGAAACTAGTTCACAGGGAATGAAGAGACTGATGAGGAATGAAAATGAAAACCAGCAAGACTCAATTACTCACCCGTGCTAGGCTGGTTCCAGAAGGGACTTTATATGGTACATACTTCCTGTAGATATGCCCAACTCGAGAGCATGGAACATCAAACATGCCACCTCCACACATCCACACCTGGAAAGGAGACAGAAAGCAAGTGAAAGAATGACTCCTGGAAACAAATGAAGCAAAAAAGGCATTTTAAGTATTGGGTATGTGAAAACAACATGTTGTTCTGTACTGGCTCCTCCCACAGTCATACTGGTGGCCTTCTTGGCATCCTGATAGCTGGGATTAGGTAACGTGGCAGACTCTCCTACTTGGAATTTCTCTGTGCAAAAGCACAGTATGTTCAAAATAAAATCATAAAACATATTTAGAATATCTACCAATGGTCCTCCGGCAACACAACCAAGATATTATTGTGTCTGTTGTTTAAAACATGCATTTCAAAAGAAGTCTATTCGAGTAAAACAAGCCATCAATTTGAAGTAATCTTTTTCCAAAACATCTAGCTTATATTTTGAATAGTGAATACATAGCTCAAATATTAAGATGCTCTTCATTTTGTAAAGAAAAAGAAACAAAAATAAATTTCCTTCTGATCAAATTTATGTAGGCAGAGGAAGAAGAGCATGCCACTATGTTTCATCATTAATACTTTAATACTGAAACAGATGGAATCATCTGGAGTACACAGATTTGATACTTCAGGTCTGAACAACCAAAACTCAGTCAAAACTGGTGGGAGCTACAAGTACTTCATGGCTCTAAAAATCAAGCTGTATCCTGACAAGCAGCAAGTAAGGAATTCTTCACAATTCTTCACCCAGCATTGACTTTGCAAATCAGGAAAAGAGAAAACAACAACAAAACCCCCAAGTAGAACTCTTTTAAGTATCCTAAAACCAAGCACACTGTAAGAGTTTAAAATTAATTTAGAGTGAAAACAATGGTATTATAAAAATTATTTCCTAATCCTGGCTAAACAATTTTTTGTTGCTCACAAATCTGGAACAGAATGGCTGTTATGCCAGGTAAGGGACATTTATGGTCTCAGCTTTCAGCCTTTAGACTGAGAACAAAAAAAAAACCCAACCCGCTCCCACCCAACATAAAAGAAAACCACACCAAAGCTGAGAGAGAGAGAGGGTTTGTCCTTTCCATATCTCTTTATGTGGATATACGTAAAGATGCCATCCAGATGGACCTTGACAGGCTGGAGAGGTGGGCCCATGCCAACCTCATGAAGTTCAACCAGGCCAAGTGCAAGGTCCTGCACATGGGTCGTGGCAATCCCAGGCACAAATACAGGCTGGGCGGAGAATGGATGGAGAGCAGCCCTGAGGAGAAGGACTTGGGAGTGATGGTGGACGAGAAGCTCAACATGAGCTGGCAATGCGCCCTTGCGGCCCAGAAGGCCAACCGCATCCTGGGCTGCATCAAGAGGAGCGTGGCCAGCAGGTCGAGGGAGGTGATTCTCCCCCTCTACTCTGCCCTGGTGAGACCCCACC